>CM022299.1:453830068-454024183 GCA_011799875.1 Thinopyrum elongatum
CCGGTCGTCCCAACATAGATCAGAAGGTTGCCGTCGCCCAGTTGTCCGTGGGCCATCATGTCCTCATCTACCACTACTGCATGGCCACAGAGCCTTCCGACCGTTTCGCCAGGTTTGTCAACAACACCGACTACAAGTTCGCTATGGTGGAAACCACCGATGATGTAAAAGCGCTCAGGGTTACGGGCTTGGCCTGCAAGAACCTTGTCGAAATCCGTGAGCACTACAGGGTCTGGGGCAGCATGAAGGACTCCCTGGTTGAACTCGCCTCGGCCATCATCGACCCATACTACGAAAAGATGAAGCAGGATGCCAACAGAACACGTCCCGTATCCTGGCACGGGGCCTGGATGTGGCAGCTGGATGAACCTCACCTCAGGTTCGTGGCCAAGAGCGTGTACACATGCTACGAGATGCGCAGGCGGATCGTTGACATGAGGAAGTGCCTCATTACCCAAATCGACGAGGCCGGATAGAGCCACAAGCAGAGCAAGCATCACAAGAAGTAGATGATGATCAGATGATCGTTTATCCTAGTTAATCATGCATGTAATATATAGTTTACTTTGGTGTGTGGAAATGTCATGTGTGTAGTAGCCACCTATGTAATTATGCATGTAATAGTTTACTTTGGTGTGTGCAAATGCCATGGTTGTAGTAGCCACCTACGTAAGTGGATGTTTAATTTGGTTATGCAACCATGTCCTTATAAGTGTGTATATATATATGTTGTTCTGTATGCAATCCCATCGCACAACACACACGTCTTATTAGCAGCAATCGTCTGTGTTATTATCGGTCTTCGCACAAATTTCTGATTACAAACTTGTTTGCCGCGTATCACACACATCTTGTTATATTGAACCATTTCTGTTCTCTTGTCTCAAAGCAAACAGTTCATCCGAGTGAACCGCATGCCGTATATCGCACACACCTTGATCTGGCTGACCGTTTCTTTTGTGTTGCCTAATCACAAACAGTTCATCCAAGTGAACCATATGCTGTATATCGCACACACCTTCATCTGGATGCCCGTTTCTTTTGTTCCTCCTCATCGCAAACAGTTAATTGAAGAACCGTATGCCCTGCATCGCACACGCAACAAAAATCTGAACCGTGTTTGATGCATCCATCATCGCAAATGGTTTGCACCTTTTTTGATGTTTTTTTACACCACCGTTTGCGATTATTGCATTGCACACAGTTTCGTCGAAGGGTCTTTGATCATAGTGTCGCGTTAGCAGCATCCTGCAGTAGTGATTTTTAAAGTTTAGGAACATTTGTTTTTAACAATCATTTTTTTAGTTCATCAATACTTCTTGAAAGAGCGAACATTTTCTGAATTTTGTGAACATCTTTCAAAATTTTCGAGCATCCTTTGAATATTGCGAACATTGTTTTGAATCCGTGAGGATTTGTCATTTCCCAAACATTTTTTAAATCATGAACAAATTTTGAATTCATGAACAATTCAAAAACTTACAACTTTTTCTGAAATCTTGAATTATTTTTGAAAATAAAAAACCTAAAAAAAGAAAAAAAAGGAAAAAGGAAAGCCAAGGGGCTACGCGCCATGCACATGGTCCAGCCCACTAGGGCGTGCTGGGAGGGTGCGTGCTCCCGTGGCTTTCGGCGCGTACGGCGCCATATAGGAGGTCCCAAGAAATCAAGCGGAAGGAAGGAACGGTTCCAGCAGGTCTGCACTCTTCTGGGTTGGCTATCACACTGAACGTCATTATCAGCCCATCGGCCTTGCAGCTTGAGAATATTCCGTGAAAAAAGTAACTCTGGCCTGCTAGATGTCTCTTTCCGAAGGATCCTAGGCCCATGTTTAGTAGCTTGGCAATGCTCCATTGGGTCGAGAGCTGCTAAAGGGCGCCCTAAGAGCTAAAATCATTAATAAAGAAACGCTTTTTCAACGAAATCACTAGTTGAGGAGCGCTCCCCACAACGATTAGTTGGGGAGCGCTCCGCGCGCGACAAGTGTCACGCGCGGAGCCCTTGTGAGACTTTTTCGGGGCGCTCCGCGTGCGACACTTGTCGCGCTGAGGGTCACGCCCGAGATTTCTGGTTTCCGGTTTTCCTTTCTGGTTTTTCCTTTTTTCACTTTAGTCCTTGTACTTTTAGTGTTTTGTAATACATTTTTGATCTGTTTTGAGATCTGTTTCTCTCTGGTGTCGTCGAATCATCGCCGCCGACTATCCTTTCATTGCCGTCATCGCCGCCCATCGCGCCCGCCGCTCTTGTCGCCTGCTTACGGCGGCCCTTCTTTACCGTGGACGGCGCTTCCCCGTTCGCACGATCGTCGTTCCCTACCGGTTGCATTCGTTGGTTCCCTGTTTCCTTTTTGTTTCCCTATTTGTTCCTATTATATTTCTGGGATATGGAGATTTATGTGGTAATTATTGGTGGGGGCTTCCAATACTATCAGATGTAAATTTTCAAATCGGTTCGTGCAATTAGTTCTTGATAATCATTGTCTTCTTTGCAGGTATGGCTTGTCCTTTTTGCCGTATGCCGGGTGGCCCGTGTTCGTCTGTTGATTCTTCTGTAGATGTGTTCACTGTGGTTCTGGGTCGACGTTGTTCGAGTCGTGTTGTAAGAATAACATTTTATAATTGATCAATTTTTGGCACACATACTTATTCTAGGTCTTTTTTTTATTATGTTCATTCGTTTTGAAGTATGTTCCGTGCAGTGTTAGAGCTCATCTTGCTCGTTACAAAGAGGAGTGTATGGCTTTAGCCATAAGGAGGGGTGACAAAGATACTGATCTTGCTCTTCACTCTAGTGAGGGTTATTTGTATGGTGTTCTGTTTAGTCATGGTCGGGTGAGCAGCAAATTCCATGGTTCTTCCTGGGAACATTTGGTCAACGATTATGGTCTTCGTCATCGTGATAGAATGACTGCTCGGCTTGAGCGGTATGGAACATTGATTGGTGTAGATTTTTATCGGGGTGGAGATATGTTGTCTCCTTTACCTTCGGCTGGTAAGGTTTATTTTTAAGGAAATGTTTAGCTTGTTTCATTTCACATGATTTTTCTGTTCCCTTGAACTTGTGTAATTTTATTTTGTAGCTCTTGATGGTTTGAGCGACTCCGAGAAGGAACTTGTTGGGATTTTTTTTTACACTCGTGGTGTTGATCTCAATTATCAGCAGATGTATTTCATGTCGTGTCAACTCTTTGATGACGAGTACATATTCTGTTGTCCTTTTGTTCACAGGATTAATTCCATGAATGTTAATGGCCATTGTTGGGGATATAACTATTGAGTATAAACCACCCAGGAGGGGCCGGGTTATGCTCATAGTGATTTACCTGTATTGAAGCCCATGAAGACATAGAAGATGGTGACTTACGAAGGAGACTTAATAAGAAGGCCCAAAGCCCAAAGGCGAGTTAGGGCCCATAGATGTAAACCACCATAAGTATATGACTTGTATTGTAAGATAGGAAAGAGTGGATACCAAGCCGGACACGTTTATGAGCCGGTCGGGATTCTGTGAACCGCTGGGCGTCAACCTGTGTATATAAAGGGATGACCCGGCGGCGGTTTAGGGGAGGAGACAACAGATCGAGAGCCAGGTTAAGCGTATTCGCTCCCTGGTCATCGAAACCCTATCAATACCACCTCAAACTGGATTAGGCCTTCACCTTCACTGCAAGGGGCCGAACCAGTATAAACTCCTCGTGTCCTTTGTCCTGATTAACCCCTTTAAACTAACCTCATTGCGATGGCTCCACGACTAAGTCCTCACACTAGGACATCTGCCGTGACTATTCCACGACAGTTGGCGCCCACCGTGGGGCCAGCGCACGGTGGTTTCGAGTTCTTGAAGGGCAACTTCGAAGGAATCAAGGGATACGCTGTGGGCCGGATGACCAAGAGTCGTCACGGCAAGCTCTACATCGACGATGAAAGCTGGGGCCCTGAGGCTGGCTCAATTGAGTACGGGTACCGGGTCCCCTTCGGTGGAATTCACGTCTTCATTGGCAAGATCGGTGAACCGGGCCCTGAGCCAGACACCTGCACCGACATCATCGAGACGGCTCAGCGTGCAAAACCCGCCCGAGTTCAGCCCGCCATGAGTCGTGCCTTCGTGGGATTCATCAATGGTGCGGGATCTGAGGATAAATCAGTATCTGACGGTGAGACAGTTGTCTATTCTGATGGCGAGTCATCCACCGGTGAAACCGAGTCATTGTACCGACTGCGAGACGGTCGGCTTGGTGGCTGTTCTGATGGCGATAGTATTCCGGACCGCTACGAGCCGCCGAACCGGGTTGCAATCTTCATGGCCGGTACGCAGCCAGTGCAGCACTCTTCAACTGCAGCGGCATTGATTTCCAGGTCAGCAGCGGCGACGGCAGCCGGGGCAGGAGGCCCTGCGTGCCCGCCGGCTCAAGTCTTGTCTGGTTTACTAGACGCCTTGGCAATACTGCTGACGACGGAGGTTAACCCAGATAATCAAGATCAGCATAACGTGGAATTCGTGAAATTGCGAGATCAGATAGCTCAAGCTAAGGAAGACCTGGCAGCTGAAGATGCCAGGATGGCTGCGGAGCGGGTTACGTTGGATGCTCAAGCGCAGCGGATTCAGTCAGAGTCTTACCGACTCATGCTAGATCAGAACGCTTCAAACGAAGTCATGAGGAGGAGGCATCAGTCTCGCCTGCCACCGGTTTACGAGGCGAGGAACCTCTTTAACACGCCAGGAGCAGGAACCAGTAACCCGCCAGTGGCGGACTGGGTTGAAGCGCCTGGGACGGGAGCGCCGGTTCAGCCGCGCACCACGGATCTTCCTCGTCAGAACAATATCCCGCCGCAGCACATGCCAACACCACCAGGTCATTACTCTAACCCTTTGGATAACATGATCGCTGCGGCGTCACGATTGGCGGCTATCCCGGTGGAAGGCGAGTCTCCAACGGTGGTTGAGATGCGGAGGGCTAGAGAGCTCCTTCAGACAGCATTGGTTCAGCAGCAGGCTTATTCTTACAGTCGAAGCCGGATTCATTCCACCCCTCTCCCAAGCCAGAGTTACAGTAGGCATATTGATGAACCAGCTGTGTAAAGCAGTCGGCGGAACCATAACCTGCCTCGTGGACATAACCCGGCGGGCGGTGGTGCTGATGCTCAGAACGTGGTGGATCAAGGTAGAGCACGTCGAGAGGCCGAGCTGGCGGCGCAATATGCGGCCCGTCAACCTTCTCCGGTTCGTCCGACAACTTCGGTGGAGCCAGGTGTAATCTTTAGGAATTTGGGCGTGCCATGTTTAGTGCCAGCCATACGTAATGAGCGTCTGCCCAAGGATTTTAAGGGCCCTCGCAAGGTGCCTAACTATACAGCCGATTTACCTCCTGAAGCATGGATCGCGAGTTATGAGATGGCCATGGAATTGCTAGATGTTAGCGATGCGGCATGTGCTAAATATTTCCCCCTGATGTTGGATGGAACGGCTCGCACTTGGTTGAAGGGGCTCCCTGCCAACTCCATTGGGTCATGGGCCGAGTTAAAGGCCCGATTTATCCAGAATTTCAAAGATACGTGCAAGCAACCTATGTCAATTGTGGATCTGGATGCCTGTGTCCAAGAAGAGGGTGTGTCCCCAACCCATTGGGTGCGCCGGGTTTCGACCATCTTACATTCATCGGATCGCATCAATGCCGGTTCAGCGGTCATAATGTTGGAGAAGAATTGCCGGTTTACGCCTCTTAAGCAGAAGTTGGGTCGGCTCAAGCGCCACTGCAATGACATGGGAGAGCTGATGATGGCTCTAGTTAAGTACACTGACTCTGATGGTACCAAGGACCCCGAGTCTGATGATGACAAGCCGGGAAAGGGAAAGAAGAGCAGCAGCATCAGAGGACAGCAGCATAATCCGGTGAATCAGGGAGGCAATGGTAAGCGCAAAGCTGATAATAGTTTGGACTTTTTGGCTAACACCAACGCACAGAATAATGGCCAACGTCGTAAAGGTAAACCGCCCCCACGGGCCGGAGGGTCAGGCTTTAATCTTGAGCAGATGCTAAATCAGCCCTGCCCAAGGCATGGGACGCGAGAAAGACCGTCTGGCCACCTCTGGAAGGATTGCTACATCATGAAGGAGTATAAAAATTCCAATCTTTTTCAAGGCAATCATGGACCGGGTGGTGGTTCAGGGTCCAGTTCTCATGGGCCGGGTTACGGCGGTGGCGGTTCTAGTTCTGGATCCCAAGGTAATCAGGGCAATCAAGGCAATCAGGGTGGCTACCATCAACAGTCAGGTCAGGGGAATCAGCAGCAGCAATCTGGGTATCAGAGTAACCCAAAGCAGTTGAATAGAGGGCAGTATCACGTCTTCACCACAAATTTATGCAAACGGGATCAGAAGCTTCATAAAAGGGCAGTGAACACCGTTGAACCGGCGGTTCCCCGTTACTTGTGCTGGTCTGAGCAGCCCATCGTGTGGAGTCGGGAAGATCACCCGCCCCGGGTTGATAATCCGGGTCACCTAGCATTGGTGGTTGCACCCCAGGTTGGAGGGTATAAGTTTACCAAGGTACTCATGGACGGAGGGAGCAGCATCAATATCCTTTATTACAAAACTTTCCGTCGCATGGGGTTGACAGATAAAAATCTTAAACCGTCGAATACAGTTTTCCATGGTGTGGTGCCTAGTAAGTCGGCGTACCCTGTTGGTAAGATAGCTCTGGAAGTTGCCTTTGGAGATGATCATGACTCTAGGTCAGAGACATTGACCTTTGAAGTAGTCAAAATTCACAGCCCGTATCACGCTCTGTTTGGACGGCCGACTTATGCCAAGTTCATGGCACGACCTTGTTATGTTTATCTGCAGCTCAAGATGCCGGGTTACAAGGGGACCATCACAGTACATGGGAGCCGAAAGATAGCCTTGGAATGTGAAGAGGGTGATGCGGCTTATGCTGAGTCGGTTTGTGCAATGGAGGAGTTAAAATTTTACAAGGACAATGTTGATCCGGCGGATATGACGTCTTTGAAAAAGCCAACTACAGAGCATGATCCGGTTTTGAAGTTTAAATCGGCAGATGACACTAAGATGGTTGATTTTGTTCCTGGCGATTCATCCAAGCAGTTCAGCATCAGTGCTAATATGGATCCAAAATAGGAAAGCGCGCTCATCGAGTTCATCCGTGAGAACCGGGACATCTTTGCATGGAAACCTTCTGACATGCCAGGTGTACCGAGGGAACTCGCTGAGCACACTCTCAATATTAATCCCAAGTCTAAACCGGTCAAGCAGTTTCTTCGTCGTTTCAATGAAGAAAGGCGTAAGGCCATTGGTGAGGAGGTAGCCCGGCTCTTAGTGGCTGGGTTTATTATTGAAGTTTTTCATCCTGAGTGGTTGGCTAACCCGGTGCTGGTACTTAAGAAGAACGGCACTTGGCGCATGTGTGTGGACTACACGGATTTAAACAAGGCTTGTCCGGCTGATCCTTTTGCTCTCCCTCGTATTGATCAGATTATTGATGCTACGGCGGGTTGTGAGCGTTTGAGTTTTTTGGATGCTTATTCTGGTTATCATCAGATCAAGATGGCAGTTAAGGACCAGGAGAAGACAGCTTTCATAACTCCCTTTGGAGCCTTCTGCTATGTGTCTATGCCTTTTGGGCTCAAGAGTGCCCAGGCGACTTACCAGCGATGTGTGCAGAATTGTCTTCATAATCAGATTGGACGCAATGTTCATGCGTATGTGGATGATATTGTGGTGAAATCCAGAAAGAAGGAGACATTGATAGATGACTTGAAGGAAACCTTTGATAATCTCCGAGTTTATAAGATGATGCTTAATCCGGCCAAGTGTGTTTTTGGTGTGTCGGCGGGCAAGCTTTTGGGCTTTCTGGTGTCTAACAGGGGCATTGAAGCTAATCCGGAGAAGATCAAAGCCGTTACTTCTCTGGCTAAACCGGCGTGTATCAATGATGTTCAATGTCTGGCGGGTCATATTACGGCGCTAAGCCGGTTCATAAGCCGCCTCGGTGAGAAGGCTATCCCTTTGTATCAGATGATGAAAAAGACAGATGACTTCGTCTGGAGTGACGCTGCTAATAAGGCATTTGAGGCGCTTAAGAAGTAGCTGGCTGAGCCGCCGGTCCTAGCTGCGCCCGTTGATAATGAGCCGCTGTTGTTATATGTGGCTGCTAATAGCCGGGCTGTCAGTGTGGCTATTGTGGTTGAAAGGAAAGAGGCAGGCAAGGAATATCCGGTTCAACGACCGGTTTATTATATCAGCGAAGTGCTTATTGAGTCCAAGCAGAGATACCCACATTGGCAGAAGCTTGTATATGGGGTTTTCATGGCAAGCCGGAAGCTTAAGCAATATTTTCAGGGTCACCCCATTACTGTGGTTAGCTCTGCTCCTTTAGGAGATATCATACAAAACAGGGAAGCAACAGGCCGGGTTGCCAAATGGGCCATTGAACTTGGGCCTCATGGTTTGAAGTATATGCCTCGCACAGCCATCAAGTCTCAAGCACTGGTGGATTTCATCAATGACTGGACAGAGCTGCAGATGCCTGAGGAAAAACCAGATAACACGTATTGGACTATTCACTTTGATGGGTCCAGGCAATTGGAGGGCTCGGGGGCTGGAGTTGTGCTTGCTTCCCCTCGAGGTGATAAATTTTGTTATGTTCTCCGTTTGATGTTCCCTTGCACTAACAATGCAGCTGAATATGAGGCCTTGCTCCACGGTCTTCGGATGGCTAAGGAGATGAAATTAAGCCGGGTAAGGTGCTTTGGTGACTCAGATTTGGTGGCTCAACAAGTCTCTGGTACTTGGGATTCTAAGGATCCCCTAATGGCGGCTTATCGATGAGAGGTGGATGTTATTGCTGGTCACTTCAAGGGTTATCAAGTTGAACATGTTGATCGGAGGAAAAATGAAGCGGCTGATGCCTTAAGCCGGTTGGGTTCTCAACGTAAACTGATGCCACCTAATGTCTTTCTTGATGTTTTGCATAACCCGTCGGTCAAGTTACCTACAGAGGAGGATTTGGCTATTCCTGACACGGAAGCTCGGCTGGTGGCGGCTCTTCATGTTATTCCTGATTGGACAGTTCCATATTTGGCATATATGACCCGTGGCGAGTTACCTGAGGATGAAACCTTGGCCAGGCAAATAACCCGGCGGTCCAAGTCAATGACAATTGTCAATGGAGAGCTGCACCATTGCAGTGTTACCGGGGCGTTTCAGCGTTGTGTTTCTCTTGAAGAAGGCTGTGAGATTCTGCGTGAGATCCATGAAGGAGATTGTGGTCATCACGCCGGCTCTAAATCTCTTGTAGCCAAGGCTTTTTGTCACGGTTTTTATTGGCTGATGGCTCATGCTGATGCTGAGGACTTGGTCAAAAAATGTGACGGTTGTCAGAAGTTTTCGCGTCGAGCTCATGTTCCGGCTCAGGAGTTGAGAATGATTCCAATCACTTGGCCGTTTGCAGTTTGGGGGCTTGATATGGTTGGACCTTTTAAGAGGTCCAAGGATAAGAAGACCCACCTCTTGGTGGCGGTTGATAAATTCACTAAGTGGGTAGAGGCAGAGCCAGTCAGTAAGTGTGATGCAGCAACGGCGGTTCAATTCATGAAGAAGGTGATCTTCCGTTTTGGCTTTCCACACAGCATTGTAATAGACAATGGCACTAATCTCTCCAAGGGTGCTATGAAAGAATTTTGTCAACATGAGCATATCCGGCTTGATGTATCATCGGTGGCTCACCCCCAATCTAATGGTCAAGCTGAGAGAGCCAATCAAGAGATCCTGAGAGGCATCAAGCCCCGGCTTATGGTTCCCTTACAGAGGACACCGGGTTGTTGGGTAGAGGAGTTACCCTCGGTGCTATGGAGCATCAACACAACGCCCAACAGATCTATGGGTTACACGCCTTTTTTCATGGTTTATGGAGTAGAGGCGGTTCTCCCCAGTGACATCCATCACGACTCACCCTGGGTGGCGGCTTACATTGAAGCTGATAATGAAAAGGCACGTCAGGATGCACTTGACCTGTTAGACGAGGCGCGTGATCTCGCAGCGGCTCGTTTGGCGATTTACCAGCAAGATCTACGTCGTTATCACAGCCGCCGGGTCAAGACCAGAACCTTTCAAGAAGGCGACTTAGTGCTCCGGCTTATCCAGGATCAGACTGATATGCACAAGTTATCCCCACCTTGGGAAGGACCCTTTGTGGTCAGCAAGAATCTGAACAACGGGTCATACTACCTTATTGATGTTCGAGACCACAAGGACTCACGCACGTCAGAGGAAGAGACTCGCCGGCCGTGGAATATTGCTCATCTTCGGCCTTACTACACCTGAGCCATTGGCTCTTCTGATGTACATATTTTTGACAATGTATATATTAAACCGGCACCCCTGCTAAAGCAGGGCCTCTGTCATTTTTTCTTAATGAGTCTTTGGTTACTTGGGGGCTTCCGGCTTATGAGCGAAGTTATGATTACCCTTTGAACCGGCTTATAAGCCAACTGAAAAAAAAACTTGGGGGCTTGCTACCCAGGTTAAAGGTACCAAAGAGAGTCTGTTGCAAAATCACAGCTCAAACATAGGTGCCCCTTGAGCACAGCTCAAAAATATTACTTGGGGGCTCCTTGATTCTAAAGAACAAAGAGTTTGTATAACCCTTGTAATAGGCTTAAAAGCCAGGTGTATTCACCTAAAACCCCGGGTTATCCTGCCTTTTTAAGTAAGCCACTCCACCCAGGTATTCCTGGAATGACCCACAGAATGTTTGACAAGTCAATCTTATATAGACCCTGAACTTGTCAAAGTTAAAACGACGATTGGTTATGTGAGGTCCATCTTATAAGGTTTGTATATAGGTTTAACTCAGTGGCTGTGCAGCCCGTGAAAGCACTTGATTTTCGGCCTGGCAGCCCATGAAAAGCCTCATTTTTTCGTTTGTTTTATTCCATAGTTTTTGAGGTTTATTTGATGAGGCTTATAATGCTTTATGATCATAATGCATCCGGTGTTTATTAACCCGGCCTGGCTTTTGACTATAAGTCGCCAGTATGAGATAAGATAATATCCGGTGTTTATTAACCCGGCATGGTTTTGTTCATAAGCCAAGCAATCTATGATAATTACCAGTGCTCAAAGTTTGGGTTCTCCCCCTTACTACACCGGTTTGGTGAACCAACAGTGTGATCAAATATCACAGGTATGATATATTTCAAATTTGGTTATTCTGAAAGTCCAGCCTTGGGTATAAGCTATGTTAGTTTCCATGGTTTTATATTGGGCATTATGACCCGTCCAACGGTAAATCGCCAGGACACTTTTAATCTGTTGCATGCAGGAGCAGATTCCACATTGTTAATATTATAAGCGTAAGTGGCATATCTTAACATGGTGGATTAGCAGTGTCATGCAAAGTAAATATGCACGATGGCATAGCAGAACAAGAGTTTAAGCTTGCCTATTACAAGGCGTTTGGTGCCCAAAAGAATAATTGTTTTAACAAGTCTTAAAGAAAGCAGCTGCTAAACCGGACCCCGGTTTACGAGTCCTGGCCTGGGTAACTTGAAGGTTGCGGATCGCCCAGCGCCAGTTCATCTTCCTCCTCTCTACCCAGTGGCTGGAACTCAATGGTGGTCCAATCGATCCCAGTTAAGGCCTTGAATACAGCTTTGTCGGGGACGAATCCGCGATCACCTATGGGACCCAGGGAAGGACCCCTTTACGTTCGGCAGGGAGAGACGGTCGCACGAAGAGCAAATCTAGCGAAGAACACGACAGTGCACGAGAGAGATTTACCCAGGTTCGGGCCGCACGGATGCGTAAAACCCTACTCCTGCTTTTTGGTTTATTATCTGTATGATTGTTCTAGCTCCAGGAGCGCTACAGTACCGAGTAGCTGCGTACAATACTGGAGTTCTCCATCTCCCAGTTCCTCCCCCTCTCCACGTTGCCTATGGGCCTCCTTTTATACGCACAAAGGGGTCACCAACAGGTGGCAAACAGTAAAGGTAGAGGTGGAAAGTTGCTACAGTAAGGCCATTATTACCAGGATGACATGTCCTACCTACCACTGACGGCAGGGGACAAGGGCATTAAATGCCCATGCCTTTGCTGTCCACATACATGTACCCGGATGTCTTGGACGTGGGAAAAGCCTATCCCACCTGCTCCTGCACCGCTAGCTACAGTGTACCGCCGTCTACACAGTGCCCTGCCACACACGCTTGGAAGGACCCAGAGCGCCACGCTGGCAGAGGCACCGGAGCAGCACAGTAGCACAGTGGTACAGTAACGCTTGCCGTGGCAAGACCTTGCCGCACCTGACAGCTTGCCGTAACCCATAGCTTGCCGCGCAAGGTAACTTGCCGGGGCAAGTACCTTGCCGCAGCCAATACCTTGCCGCAGCCAATGACTTGCCGGGGCAAGTACCTTGCCGTGGCAAGTACTCTGCTACAGCAAACCTCAGGCTGGGCCTCAGCTGTCCCTCCCGGCAAGCTCCTCTTGCCGGGGCCTTAACTCTTGCTTTGTATACTTTGTTCTTGAATGGCTTAATAATCTTGAGCTTCTCTCTGGCTGTCCTCCCGCAAGCCTGGCCGCGGGATGCTACTACTGCCCGTGCACAAGTACGGGGTACTAGGGTACCCCTATTCTAGTACACCGACAGGAGCCCCCGGGCTTGGGCCACACACGGTGCCAGGCGTTGTTGGGCCAGGCCCAAACAGTGCACGGGCACGCGTGGCTGGGATAAGCCGAAACATCCCTATGCTGTTTAATTGCACGCTCTCCCACGCATCGCGCGTTGAATGCGGAGCATGGGAAGCGTGCGCAGCTATCTCGAATGATGAAGGGGCGGATGGTTCCGCATCTTTCCCCATAAAAGGAGGGACCTGCAGAAGCACTCACACACCCCTCTCACCATTCTCGATCTCCAAATCTCCGCCTTCTTCTTCCTCCGCTCCAAAACAAAGCGGTTTCCCAATCCTCCGCCACCGCGCGCGTCCGCATCTCCCTCGGTCCTCAGCTCCGCCTTCGCCATGCCTCCCAACGGAGAAAAGGGGAAGACGGGGAAGTCCTCAAGGACGGAGACCCAGGCGCAGATGAAGAGGCAGAAGTACGCGCTCTTCGCTCCGACGCTCACGGGGGCGGATCTGAAGGCCAAGTTCCAAGGCATGTGGGCCGCGAGGACCAAGGCGCATCCGGCTACCCGCGTTCGCCCAGCCACCGACGAGAGCGAAGTGAGCAAGTACCCCTTCTTCGCTTGCTACTTTTGGTGCGGGCTCTGCCCACCGTACTCGGATTTCTTTAGCGATGTCATGTACACCTTCAATCTCCGTCTGCTGGATCTCACACTGAATGCCGTATCCACCATGGCAATATTTGCGCATCTGTGCGAGAACTTCGTCGGCGTCGCACCCAACACCGCGCTGTTCAGGCATTACTTCACTCCCCGTGCTGAAAAGGGGGAGCCTCTCACTGTTGGCGTCTCGTTCGTTTCAAGATTGGGCGCCAAGGAGCATTATCTGAAGGGGGATCTCCGCCCAAGATGGGGAGAAATCCGGTCTGAATGGTGTTGGATCATTGACGACGAGCCGCCACCATACTGTGAGCTTCGCAAGACCCCAGCAGCGCGTGGTACAGACTGGAGCGATCTGGATCCCCAGGACAAAAAGCTGGAGATTGCCGCTACCAGGATCATACGGCTCAGGGAGGCCGGGCTCACCATAGGGATGGTTGGCGCAGACTTCCTCCGCCGCCGCATTGCTCCTCTGCAGCAGAGAGGAAGGCCGGCCTCTGATTGGAAGAACCCAGCCGATATCATGCGGCTGCGCCCTGGACTGATCAACAACTTCACAGTTCTGCAGCACGACTTTTTCATGCGAGAACTGTTCAAGCAAGAGACAGATCCAGAGAAGCACGACAAGGCGTTCACGCTGCCGAAGCACATCGTGCCCCTTTGCAACAACTCCGCATTGAGTGCAATCATCGCTATGATGCCGCTCTGCAATGCGCACAGCATTGAAGCAACTTGGGACGTGCCGCTCGAAGAAGACGTGCGGCGATTCTTTGACTCCACGGTCGAAAAGCAGGTCCGGGTGGAGGAGTGGCTCATCCGCAACACCACTGAGCAAGAAATAGAATTCATTGCTCGAAGAGTGGAGGAGGACAGGCTCGCCAGGGAAGCTGGCGATTTTGGTTATACTTTGGCGGAGCTCGACGAGGCACAAAAGGAGAGCCTTGCCGAGCAGGGGATGCTTGCCGGGAAGGGCGAGCTCGCCGCACCCGGCAAGGATGTCGGACCAAGCCAGCCTGCCGACGAGTCAGGCAGCTCGGAGGATGAGGGCTCCTCTTCCGAGGAGGGCACCGAAAGCCCACCGCAGTCAGAGTCCCCAGCCCCTCTGAGGAGGAAACGCCTTCGCAGGCTTGGCAAAGTGGCTGAGCGGCAAGAAGTTCAACAACCGCCGGAGCGCCGTTCGACGCGCTCGACCGTGGCAAGGGCTGGTGCTGCGGGTGCGTCTCACGCGGCCCCGGCAACTGGAGCAGGGTCATCAAAGACCGCTGCTACTACCCCCGCCAAGCGGCCAAGGAGCCCAGCTCCCCCTCCTCCCCCTCCTCACACGGAGGCGGACTTTGATTTTTCCGCTCTCAGCGAAGAGGACGACGAGGAAGAGTAAGTTCCCTTGCCGCGACCCTCAATCTTTGTAAGGTTTTGTTTCTGTCCTCACTTGTCGCGCTCCGGCCTTGCTTCCGCAGGGAGGAAACCTTGGCGGAGAGGACAAGGAAGAGAGCTAAGGTCTCGACGAGCAAGACCGTGGTGGTCGTCGAAGATGAGCCCACGGCAACCAGCGGGAGAGCGTCTGAGACCATCCCGACCAGCTCGGAGCCCAGCCCTCGTCGCAGCCCCCAGCGTAAGTATTTCAACTACCTTTCGCTGGCGGTCGCTGAGGAACAAGCATTTTGTCACTGACATCTTTGGGCGTGTAGGAGAGGAGCAGCAAGTGGAGCCATCTGAAGGTGCTCCAGAAGTACCACCCCCCTCGACCACACCGCCAAGGAGAAGATCTCCGGTAAGGGCTCCCACTAGCGAGCCGAGCCACGAAGAGGAGCCGGCAAGCGCCGAAGTGCCTAGCACCAGCGCTGGCGACCCCACCCCAATGACAAACGTTGACGGGGGAGGGGAGCCCACCGCTTCTGAGCTCAACACGGGTAAACCCACTTGCCGCAAAACTCTTTCTGCTTTCTTTCTTTTGTCTTCTTGAATTTCTTCCTGAAGCTCTTTTTGCTTTACTTCTCGGGTTGGCAGAGCCCTCCTCGGTGGAGCCAATGAACATTGACTCTTCTGCCGAGGAGAACACCACAGGGGCCGTCGACGACGAGGCCGCCAAGGCCGCCGCTGCCAAGGCCGACAAGCTGGCAGCCGACAAGCTTGCCGACGAAGAAACTGCCAGGGCTGCCGAAGAGGCCGGCAAGGCCGCCGAGGATAATACCGCCAAGGCGCCCACCGATGAAGCCGCCAAGGCTGCTGAAGCTGAGGCCGCCTAGAAGGCTGCTGAGGAGGCCGACGAGGGAGCCGGTGGTCGTACTGACGGCCCTGAGGCCACAGGAGCGCCAAGCGCTACTCCGACCACGGGTCCCTCAACCACTGACGAGGCGGCAGCGCCCAACTCGCCTCCGCCAAGCAAATACATCCGGGTCGGCGAGAACGTCTACGTCAGCCTCCCCTGGACGGTGGGCTCCAGAGCGCCAACCGAGGAGGATGTTGTGGACGAGGAGATCCTTGCCGCTGCCGGGCTCCAGCTTGTGGATGCACCAGGCGCCAGCAGCAGCAGCACGTCTGAAGAGGAGCAACTGCTTCAAAAGCTGCTGAATCTTCATCGCGCCCGACGGGAGAAGCTAGCTTCCAGGGAGGCGCTCATCGAGAAGGCCGAAGCTGACATGTTGAGGCGCGCGGAGATCTTGGCAGACGTCCGCGCGCGATCTCTTAATGCGTTAGAGGTCAAGCGAGCACAGCTGGCCGAAGAACGGCAGGCCCTCCTCCTGATGAAGCAAGACATTGAACAAAAACAGGAGGAGACCGCCAAGGAGTTGTCTGCTCAGGCCGGTGATCTGAACCAGTGGAAAGTGGACCTTGATGCCCACGAAGAAGAACTTGCCGAGCGCAAGAGGAAACTTGCCGAAACCCTCCAGCAGAAAGATGAGGAGGTGGCAAGACTTGTCGCAGAGCGGACCCAGGGGCAGGCACAAAAACACCAGAAGGAAATCGAAGCCTTGGCCCAGGAGTACGCCAGCAAGTTGGTGGAGGCCACCAACGCTGTCGCTGCTGCAGAAGTGAACAGGAAGGAAACGGAGGAGAAAGTGGCAAGACTAGAGGCCGCCCTCAAGGCAAACGGTGACAAGCTCTCAACGCTTGAAAGTGAGAGGGCAAAGGTGACCCACACTTTGGCGGAGATGCAAGTTACCATAGCCAAGAAGAACAATCTGCTTGCCGCCGCCAACGACTCCAGAGCAGACCTGAAGCTGAAGCTGACCTCGCTGAAGGAGACGCTCGACACCACCAGAAAGCGCGAAGGGCTTCTAATGACAGAGCTCCAGAAGGAAAAGGGTCTGCTTCAAGACGCTATTGCAACCCACAAGAAGTTCAGGGATAACGTGGGGATCTTCACAGACAGGCTTGCCAGCACCGCCGAGGACATCGACAAGGAGCTGACTGCCCTGAAGGTGCCGGACTTCGGGTACTCCACCGACAAGAACACGCAAACTAGCGTCAAGCTAGCCGAGTTCTTCGACGGAGTAGTAGAAGCACTCCAACAGCTCCAAGTCAATCACAAGGCTCAACTGGCCGACGAGTCACGCAGGCTTTGCCGGGGAGTTCTCCGGAGGTTGTTGGTGAAGATAGCATACAGAAACCCGGGCGTCGACTTCAGCAACATCTTCAAAAGCTTGCCGAAGGGATACGACCCTGCGCCACTAGAGGCCCTTGTCGCGCCCATCGTGGAGAGGGCGGACCAAATCCAGAGAGTCGAAGGCGAGCACCGCAATTAGAGAGCCCATTCTTCTCGCTCCTTGCCGCCGCTAGACATGTTAAAGAACAATCTGTTTAAGCCGCGGCAACTTATCTTGTAATATAACTTGCAATATTTTGGAGTTAATGCATGTCATCTCCCTTGAGCAATTTCTTTCTTTGTGTGTACTTGCCCTACGCTTATAGGGAACTTGCCGGTGAGCGTACTATTGCCGCGAGCGCTGGGCGCGAGACCTCAGCAGCCTGCTGGCGATGCCGCTGCCGGCAAGCAACCTTGTCGCGCTCAGTGCAGCCACTTAGGTTGTTGAGCGGACTCGAAACAAGGTAAGGGCGCGACCGATTACGCTTAGGTTCCGTCGCGCACAGGTTTTCCATACAAAGAGTAGTATCGTTCAAGGAAAATAACCTTGAAAATAAAAAAGAATTTGATTGTTCAAACTTTGGCACTTAGCTTTGTCGTTGATCTCTCCACGGCAAGGTCTTGTCACTGCTTGCTGCTGTCTTCTTCCCGGCAAGGCAAAGTTTCTTTGAACGACGCCTGGTCCACGCCTGGTCCATATCATTATCCCATCCCCCCCGGCAAACTTGTGCGCGAGGGAAGCTTCTGTCTCTTCGAGAAAAAGAAAGAAGAGAAAATAAAGATATAGGAGCTTGGCGGCTCGTTAATGCTTACCGGGGAGGCTGTACTGCACAGTATGTCAGATAATCATGCAAAATAAAAGTAAACATGAAATCGTCAAAAACTGCGAAATACAAAAGCTTTATTTATGCACAGGGTCTGCGCCTGGCTTTGTACAAAGGATTACATGCAACAGCGACAATACTTGTACAAAAGGTGGTTGCCGGGGAAGGGCCCGGCAACCGCGCCTTATGGAAAAAACTTACGAAGATGCTCAATGTTCCAGGAATTGATCACTGGAATGCCATCCTCGGTCTCCAGGCGGACAGCGCCGGGCCTGGTGACTCGTTTCACCCGATAAGGGCCTTCCCACTTCGGCGTCAACTTGTTTGAATTCTTGGCCGACTGAACGCGCCGAAGAACAAGGTCGCCTTCCTCGAGACTTCTGGCATTAACTTTGCGGCTATGGTAGCGACGCAAAGCTTGCTGGTAGCGAGCAGCTCTCACAGCAGCCTGAAGACGATCCTCCTCGAGGAGCACAGCGTCATCTTGCCGCAGTTGCTCTTGCTCAAGCTCATCGTAAGCGAGCACTCGAGGTGACCCGTATACGAGTTTCGTGGGGAGAACTGCCTCTGCTCCATAAACTAGAGCAAAAGGCATCTGGCCAGTAGCTCGATTTGGCGTCGTCCTGATCGACCAAAGAACCACTGGCAGCTCCTCGATCCAGTTCTTGCCGCACTTGCGCAGCCTGTCGAAAGTTCTCGTCTTGAGCCCACGCAGCACTTCAGCATTTGCCCTTTCAGCTTGACCGTTGCTTCGGGGGTGAGCAACAGAAGCGAAACAGACCTTGGCGCCAAGGTCTTCGACATACTGCATGAAGGCGTGGCTCGTGAACTGGGTACCGTTGTCGGTGATGATCCTGTTAGGAACACCAAAGCGACAAACAATTCCCTTGAAGAACTTGATGGCTGATTGTGCTGTCACCTTCCTCACTGCTTCCACTTCCGGCCACTTCGTAAACTTGTCGATGGCCACATACAAGTACTCGAAGCTCCCGGTGGCACGGGGAAAGGGGCCGAGGATGTCGAGCCCCCAGACCGAAAATGGCCAGGAGAGAGGGATTGTCTGGAGAGCTTGAGCTGGCTGATGAATCTGCTTGGAATGAAACTGGCACGCTTCACACTTGGTTACTAGTGCAGTTGCATCCTGGAGGGCGGTGGGCCAAAAGAAACCTTGCCGGAAAGCCTTTCCAGCAAGGGCTCTTGACCCTATGTGGTGACCACATATGCCTCCATGAATCTCCGCCAACAGCTCCTGTCCTTCTTCCCGGGGAATACACTTCAATTTCACACCGTTTGGTCTTTTTCTGCACAGCATGTCATCGACAAATTGATACATATTGGACCATCAGGCTACTTTCTCCGCTTCTTCCTGCTCTTCGGGAAGTTCTCCTTTCTGAAGGAAACGGACGATCTGCTGCGCCCACGCTGGAGCCTGTGGCTCGACAACGAGGACTAAAGGCATTTCTTCTGTTGCGGGAACATCAGGCCCTACGGCAAGAGCTTGTCGCTCTACCAGAGCCGGCCGTTCCCCGACGAGCTTGGCGGGAACAGCCGCTTCAACGACAAGAGCCTGGGGCCCTACTGGAGCATGCTGTCCTTCAACAAGCTCGTCGGGAGCAGTTGCTTCAATGACGGAAGCCCAAGGCCTCGTCGGAGCATCTTGCTCCTCAGCGCTTCGATCAGGAGCGCGTGCTTCAACGACAAGGACCCGAAGTCTTGTCGGAGCAGGTTGCCCCTTTGCCTCTTGCCTAGGAGCACCCGCTTCAACGACAAGAGCGTGAGGCCTTGTCGGAGCAAGTTGCCCCTCTGCATCTTTGGCGCTGGCTTTGGCAGCCTTCTTGCCGGCGGCTTCGGGGAGCTCTGCCGGGAAGTAGTCGCCAGAAGCCAACTTCCTCTTCCTGCCTTGCCCTACTGATGGCGTCACGGATGGCTGAGTTAGTTGGAGCACAAAAGTGCCTGGTTCCACAGGCAATTCGAGTGCGGCGCGCTTTGACAAACCATCGGCAATGTCATTCTCAGCACGTGGGACGTGCTCCATTTGTAGGCCGTCAAAGCGTTCCTCCAACTTCTTCACCTCATCTACATAAGCTTCCATCAATGGGCATTGGTAGTTCTTGTTCACTTGCCTGACGACAAGCTGCGAATCTCCCCTGACAATAAGCTTCTTGATCCCAAGGTCTGCCGCGATCCTGAGACCGGCAAGCAACCCGTCATATTCTGCAGTATTGTTCGTCACCTGTTCCTTGGGAAAGTGCATTTGGACCACGTACTTGAGGTGCTCTCCGGTGGGTGCGACAAGCAGTACGCCAGCACCGGCGCCTTGCAGCGAAAAGGAACCATCAAAGTACATAAGCCACTCTTTGCTTGTCTCCTTGCCGGGGAGAGTCGTCTCTGGGATTTCTTCGTCTGGCGTTGGTGTCCATTCTGCGACAAACTCTGCCAAAACTCGGCTCTGTATGGTTGATGTACTCTCAAACTTGAGACCAAAGCTCGACAACTCCAACGCCCACTCGACAATCCTGCCTGTCGCTTCTGGATTTTGCAAAATCCTTTTCAGCGGGAAGCGAGTGACGACGGTAACTTCATGTGCTTGAAAGTAATGGCGCAGCTTTCTCGAGGCCATGAGAAGGCCGAAAAGCAGCTTCTGCACACCAGAATACCTTGACCTAGCTCCCAGCAGAAGAGAGCTCACAAAGTAGACCGGGTGCTGCACCATTTTCTTCTTTTGTATCACTTCGCCTGACTGCGCAGACGAATCCTTGTCGGCAGCAAAACTTGTCGGGGGAGCCCCCAGCTTGTCGCTGGACGTGCTTGCCGCAGTTACTGCCTCCTCATCCACCTCTCTCTCCGCTACCAGCGCAGCACTAACCACTTGATTGGTTGCCGCTAGATACAACAACAACTTCTCTTGTGGTTTAGGTGCGACAAGTATTGGAGGAGAGGAGAGGTATCTCTTCAAGTCTTGCAGCGCTGCCTCCGCCTCCGGAGTCCATTTCAATGGACCTGCCTTTTTTAAGATTTTGAAAAATGGCAGGGCGCGCTCAGCTGACTTGGAGATAAACCTACTGAGAGCAGCAACACAGCCGGCAAGTCGTCGTACATCCTTGACGCACTTCGGTGCTTCAATTTGCTCAATGGCTTTGATCTTGTCAGGATTGGCTTCAATTCCACGTTGAGACACAAAGAACCCGAGAAGCTTGCCGGAGGGAACTCCAAACACGCACTTCTTGGGGTTGAGCTTCAGGTTGATCTTGCGCAGATTTACAAAAGTTTCTTCTAGATCTTGAACCAAAGTAGCCCTGTCCTTGCTTTTGACCACTATATCGTCCATATAGGCTTCCACATTTCTGTGCAGCTGAGGCTCAAAAGCAATCTGGACGGCTCTTGCAAATGTCGAACCAGCATTTTTCAAACCAAATGGCATACGTACGAAACAGTATGTGCCACAGGGTGTGATAAATGCGGTCTTTTCCTCATCTTCCTCAGCCATGAAGATTTGATGATACCCTGAATATGCGTCAAGAAATGAAAGCAAATCACATCCTGCCATGGAGTCAACAATCTGGTCTATGCGGGGCAAAGGAAATGGGTCTTTGGGACAAGCTTTATTGACATCAGTGAAATCAATACAAAGCCTTCATTTTCCATTCGCTTTGCGCACGACAACAGGATTGGCCAACCACGTAGGATGGAGCACTCCTCTGACAAGGCCTGCTGCTTCCAACTTCTTGATTTCTTCCACAATAAACTCTTGCCGCTCCACAGCTTGCTTTCTGGCTTTCTGTTTGACGGGCCTCGCGTGGGGACAAACGGCAAGGTGATGCTCAATTACTTTCCTGGGAACACCGGGGATGTCGGACGGTCGCCATGCAAATACGTCGACATTCGCCCGCAGGAAAGCAACGAGCGCGTTTTCCTATTTGTTGTCAAGTGTGGCACTGATGGTGAAGGAACCACCAGTGCCGTCCTCCTTGGCGGGCACCTTCTTTGTCGCCGGCGGAGCGGCTTTGTTCTTCTTGCACTTGCCGGTGGAGCTCTCTGGTGCGTCCTCGACGGCAGCGCAACACTCCGAAGAGGTGCGCTTGCCGGAGTGGGCACAGGAGCTCTTGCCGGACTTCCTCTTGTTCTCCCCCCCGAGAGCTTCAGCGGCAAGTGCCTTGGCGGCAGTTGCGGCAGCTGCTTCCCGGTAGATCTTGTCGGCGCAAATAAGCGCATCCTTCTTGTCGCAGGGAACTGCGATAACACCTACTGGGCCTGGCATCTTCAACACGTTGTAGGCATAATGAGAGGCTGCCATGAACTTGGCGAGCGCTGGACGGCCAAGTATCCCATTATAAGGCAATGGAATATCGGCAACATCAAAGGTGACCTTCTCGGTCCGGTAGTTCAGCTCGCCGCCAAATGTCACTGGCAGCGTGATCTTCCCTTTCGGCTTGCTCCTTCCTGGATTGACTCCTTGGAAAGTACCAGTTTCCTCAAGCTCGCCGTCAGAGATTTGAAGTTTCCGGAGCACAGCGGGCGAAATCAGATTCAAGCCGGCCCCACCGTCAACTAACATCTTCGTGACCTTGAGGTTGCGGATCGTTGGCGAAACCAACGTCGGCAAGCACCCGACCGCCGTTGTGCGGTCAGGGTGGTCCTCAATGTCAAAGACGATAGGCGTGTCAGACCACTTCAGAAGCTTTCTGGCGTCAACAGATGGTTCCGCCGCATTGATCTCTCACGCCCACTGTTTAAGTTGGCGGTGAGAAAAATGCAACGAAGCACCACCGTCAACACACAAGACTTCTGCTGCTTTCTGAAATTCGTGCTCACTGGATTCTTCATCATCTAGATCATCATCATCATCATCTTTGTCGCGGCCATGAGGAGGCCTGTCTCTTTGCTGCTGCTTGGCCTTGCCGCGACGCCCTCCTCGGGCAGTTCGCTTCTTGCCGGACCCGCCAGCACCTTCTGGGGCCTTCTCCTTGTCGCGCCTCTCATACTCAGCTTTCTGCTGTTCGACAAGCTGCTCGACTCGTCGACAGTTCTGGAGATCGTGTCCCTTGGTGCGGTGGATCTTGCAATATTGCTTGTCGGAGCCGTCCTGCTTGTCGGCAGCCGCCAAGGCCTGACAGTTGGCGCACGCGGCAATCTCCTTGCCGGAGCCCTCGACTTTGGCCTTGTCGGCGCTGCCGTTGCCGCTGGACTGCTCGACGGCAAGCACAGCTTTGCCCTTTTTCTTCCTGTTGTTCCGCCGCCGGCCCTTCTTTGCCGGGGCGGTACCTTCGCTGTCAGAGCTCCCCCCTGCGCCAACACCTTCACCGGGAAGTTTCCTTCCCTCTTCAGCGCGCACACACTTGTCGGCGAGAGCATATAGCTGACCATTTCCTCCCGCATCTTGCGGTTACGCATGTTCTGATGGAACGCGCTAATAACCGCAGCGGGGTGAACATCTGGGATGTTGTACTGTACGCGGCTGAACCTTTGAATGTATTTGCGCAGGGGCTCTCCTTCCTTCTGGGGGATGAGATGAAGATCACTCTCCTGGCCATGAGGTTGATGACCGCCAGTAAAGGCACCAACAAACTGATGGCACAGGTCCGCCCATGAAGAAATGGAGTTCTCCGGCAAGTGCATGAGCCATGAGACGACGTTGCGCTTTAACACGAGCGGGAAGTAGTTAGCAAGAATCTTGTCGTCTCGTCCCCCGGCAGCTTGCACCGCAATGGTGTAAATGCTGAGGAACTCCGATGAGTGTGTCTTGCCATCATACTTCTCCGGCACGTCAGGCTTGAAAGCCTTGCGATTGGGCCACTGGACCTGCCGCAGCTCACGGGTGAACGCTGGACAACTTACCGCGTACGGCAAGTCGCCAGGATCCCCTGGCGCATGCATGTCAACAGCGGGCCCTGCGCGTCTGTCGGACTGACGATGCGCTTCTCTCCTTTGCTCGATAGTGGTACGAGCGTCTTCTCCTCTGCGTTCCTGAAGAACGAGGCGCTGGTCACGACGAGCTCGCGGGTCAGACGACACCGTGGAATCATCGCCACGGGCGTCGTTTCGACGTGTCGGCGACCGAGGCCGTCTGGGTGGGGAGTGTACGGTTGTTGCCCCCTCGCCGTTCTTGTTGGTGACAGCATTGTCACTAGTTCTCTTGTCGGCCGCGCGCACCGGGTCGGCATCAGCGAAGCTGAGAAGGCTCTGAATGGTTTCCCTCCACTCGTCAGGCTTATCTGCTGGTGGAGGGAAGTTCAGGAGCAGCTGCGCACGCGCCAACGCTTCTGCTGGTGAGGGAGGTATCGAATGGCGTGAGGACTGTGGGATGCTCTTACTCCTAACAGTGTTAGAAGGAGCATCTCCACGCCCAGGCGACCGCACCTCGACCCCGCCAACGTGTTGTTGCGTATGGTGACCCCGCGCATCTCGAGATCGATGCGCAAGTTCATTATCCAGGGAGCGCCTGGCACCTGGGGCGTCAGGACGCTGCCTGTCACGGGCTTCTTGCGAAGGCCGCGGCGTCTGAACCGGCGCAGGCGTTCCAGAACGCGCAGCACCGTTTCTGGAGCTTGCAGGGCCAGCAGCAGCGAGCAGCGCTGCGTTCCCAGATCCAGCAGCGCCAAGATTGGCGTTGCTGGCCCGGTTTTGGACAGGTGGAGGTAATAGGAGCTCTCGCTCTCCAGTCCCCCCAGCAGCCGCAATCACGTCGGCACCCTCCTGCATGGGAGCAGGCGGGTTGGACGTAGACGCACCGATGGCTGAAGTCTTCTTTTTTGGAGCCATAAGACGGAGGATGGCCCAAAAACTAACGCGCAAATCGCTAGATTAGGTTCACACAACCTCTGCCTCCCCTACCTGGCGCGCCAAAGATGTCGGGGACGAATCCGCGATCACCTATGGGACCCAGGGAAGGACCCCTTTACGTTCGGCAGGGAGAGACGGTCGCACGAAGAGCAAATCTAGCAAAGAACACGACAATGCACGAGAGAGATTTACCCAGGTTCGGGCCGCACGGATGCGTAAAACCCTACTCCTGCTTTTTGGTTTATTATCTGTATGATTGTTCTAGCTCCAGGAGCGCTACAGTACCGAGTAGCTGCGTACAATACTGGAGTTCTCCATCTCCCAGTTCCTCCCCCTCTCCACGTTGCCTATGGGCCTCCTTTTATACGCACAAAGGGGTCACCAACAGGTGGCAAGCAGTAAAGGTAGAGGTGGAAAGTTGCTACAGTAAGGCCATTATTACCAGGATGACATGTCCTACCTACCACTGACGGCAGGGGACAAGGGCATTAAATGCCCATGCCTTTGCTGTCCACATACATGTACCCAGACGTCTTGGACGTGGGAAAAGCCTATCCCACCTGCTCCTGCACCGCTAGCTACAGTGTACCGCCGTCTACACAGTGCCCTGCCACACACGCTTGGAAGGACCCAGAGCGCCACACTGGCAGAGGCACCGGAGCAGCACAGTAGCACAGTGGTACAGTAACGCTTGCCGCGGCAAGACCTTGCCGCACCTGACAGCTTGCCGCAACCCATAGCTTGCCGCGCAAGGTAACTTGCTGGGGCAAGTACCTTGCCGCAGCTGCTATCTTGCCGCAACCAATACCTTGCCGCAGCCAATGACTTGCCGAGGCAAGTACCTTGCCGCGGCAAGTACTCTGCTACAGCAAACCTCAGGCTGGGCCTCAGCTGTCCCTCCCGGCAAGCTCCTCTTGCCGGGGCCTTAACTCTTGCTTTGTATACTTTGTTCTTGAATGGCTTAATAATCTTGAGCTTCTCTCTGGCTGTCCTCCCGCAAGCCTGGCCGCGGGATGCTACTACTGCCCGTGCACAAGTACGGGGTACTAGGGTACCCCTATTCTAGTACACCGACAAGCTTCATCACTTATAAGTATGGAGGGGTCAACATTAGGGGCATAGGTATGCTTACGGATTGGAGGAATAAGATTTGGAGCATCATAAGTTGGCGCGTTAACTCTCTTGTTGTTGGCATCATAAAACGACTAATAATGTGAAAGATCGGTTTCTTCAGCCAATTTGCTAGCCAATGGGCGCATTTCCCTCGTCAAGGCTCTGAGGTCATCGTTATTAAACTCTGACCCGTCCTCCTTTATACTCGAGTAGCCGTTTCCCACATCGGCCGGATCAAGATCAGATATCCAAGCTTTGGCCCGAGTCAGTGCAGTAAGAGCACCCGCCCTGGCAGCTGACTTCTTTAGCTCTTCAAACCGTGCAGGCATCATCGCCAGCCTTTCCAACGTCTCCTTGATCAAGGTTGGGGGCGGTTTATTATGGGAAGCTGTGCAGATAACCCGTTGTACGCCGGTATATAATTGCTCTATAAGTGTATAGGCGGCTTTCAGTTTTTGCCGCATATCTGAGCCAAGATGAGCAATGCGAGTTCCTGCATCATCAAAAACATCGGTAAACCGGCAGTCTCTTACATAACACATGTTCAAAGCTTATGAAGAAGTTATTTACCAAATACAGCAGCGGTCATGGCATTTATTTGTTGTTTCAAGCCAGTCAGCTCCTCAGCTACTGGATTAAGGGCAGCCTCAGCATCCTCAGCCCTCTTCAGCAGAGTTGACTTTTCTGTATCCCAACCTACCCGCTCGTTCTTAAAGCTCTCCTTCAGTTTTTCCATTGCTGTTAAGGCACTGGTCAGTTCTTCCTTGGCTTTGGAGGTCTCGGCTTGTTGCGACTTGATATTTTCTTGAAAGTTGGCAATTTGAGATTCCTTCTTGTTAAGATCAGCCTACAAGAGACATGTAATTAATTAGTTAGCAGTGCATATTCATGTCCCAAGCACATAACAAGTAATATACTTGGCACTTGGGGGCTAATGTCTATTGCTTCTTATCAATTTTTTTTTTACAAGTCCCAAGCACATAACAACTATCAGCTTGATGGTCAACCGGATTATAAAGGTCCTAAGTAAGAATTTTGAGCCTTACAGCATAATTAGTCTCAACTTAACATATTTGTTAAGTCGACCCTTGGGGGCTACACAGGCGAAATTGAAGAGTTATTATTCTAAAGTCCCGGTTCAAATTGACATTATAAACCAGCCCTTGCGGGCTAGTGGAGTTGATCTATATGGTTCTTGAAAGTTTGCAGAACATTCTATTCTTTTATGCCCAGTAAACTTGGTGGCTAAGGGAAGAATATTTATGCAGAGTTAACAGCATTTACCTCATATCGCTCCTTCATCATGTTCAGTAAACCGGCTTCATAATCACGGCTTGTGTGCAAATGGTTTAAAAACCCAGAATGAATATCTTCGGTGCTGAGGTGGGCATAGCTTTCCAAGTCCACCTTCCACTTGACCTTGTCAACAGCACAAAATTCTTTGGCACTATGTTTTGACAGAGCAGTGGGGTTGCCTGGGGCTGTACACCCGACACCGGTAACTACAACATCATCGGCTTTATCATCAGCAGCCTTAGTTGGGCTTGGCGGTTTATCAACATGACCCATCGGATCAATTTCCATCTGTTCAACAAAGGTTTCATGATCTTGCGATGGCGGATCATCAAGAATAGCTTCAGTATTTAGTTCAAACTGTTCCGGGTTCTTTTCCGGATCAGTTGGCGCGCTGTCATCAGCCGGTTTGTTCAATTTGGCCTTTTTACTGGGTCTGGCCTTGGCTCTGACAGAGACGCAAATAACAGGTTAGTATAATGATCAAGCATAAGGTATAAGGGGTTAGTTAAAAATGCTCACCCAGGAACAGTTTTGAGGGTTGGAATTTGTGTCCCTGTGGACTTGCCACAGGATGAATGGGAAGTTCCCTGATAGTTTGAATCAGACGGATTAAGAGGTTGTCGGAAATAACCCGCCTTGGGATAAGATGTGTCAGAAATAGAAGAGACCTCTGGGCGGCGTTTATGAACTGGCGAGTTTGGTAAACCGGAAGAAGTGACCACATGGCCGCTATGCCAGGTTGTGCGGCGAGCTTCGTGTTGCTGCTTCTTCAAAAGGAAGTTTGGATACAAGTAAGCTAGGGGGTGAGAAAATCTTACTTTCTGGCTTGCTTGTCGGGTTTTCTGTGTGGGCAGAGGTTTTGAACCGGATGAGAGAATAGTTACCTCTACGTCATTTGCGCGGCTAGCTTCTGCGTCATCCTGATAAAAATCATCGTCAATGAGATGTATGAAAAAAGAGCCAAGTGAATCAAGTTCTACCTCTGACTCCGGATTATCATCGTCAATGTTTAACTCGGTAGGCTCGGTGTTTTTCTTCTTAGCGGGCTTCTTATTGACCTTGGTCTTGACACGAGGTATTTTGGCCGGTTTATCCTGCGGTTTGTTCTTCCAGAATGGATCATCACCCTGTTTAAAGATTGAAAAGATCATAAGGGAGTATTAAGAATATGGATTAAAGCAGGAGTGGGGCAATTCTTACAGCTGGCGGTTTATTTGAAGCGCAAAAAGGACTAAGTCCTGTTTTGCTACAGTCGGTCACCGGTTCATCCAACATCTTCTTGACAGATTCAGTAATTTCAGCATCAGTCAGCTGAATATCAGTGTGGCGTTGAGGGTCTTTCACATCCCTTGTGTACTCACACATTAAACCGGAGCGACGGCTTAAAGGCAAAATGCTCCAGGATACCCAGCAACGGACAAAATCAATGCCTGTCAAACCGTTTGCCACAAAGGCTCTAAGCTTTGAAAGCTGTGGTGCATATTTGGACCGTTCCTTTGCATTGAGTCTTTGGGGGAATGGAAGTGCATCAGTAAGCCGGTGAGCACGGTAACCCGGTAGAGGATTCTCGCTAGCTGGAGATGTATCTTGGCAATAGAACCAAGTTTGATTCCAATCTTTGGGATGGCTATGATGCTTAGCGTGAGGGAAGCTGACGTATTTTCTCTTCTGAATTGAAACCCTGCCAAGTTCAGTATTGGGCCCATCCGTAAATTCAGTACGGTGGTTTAAATAGAAGAAATCTCTGAACAGGTCGACTGTGGGCTCTTCTTGCAGGTAGGCTTCACAAAACACTTGAAAATTGCAAATATTGGACACGGAGTTAGGCCCAATATCTTGAGGGTGAAGTTGGAAGAAGTGAAGCACGTCACAGAATTTTTTTGATCCGGGAGGGCTGAACCCTCGACTCATATGATCAACAAAAACGATCACTTCCCCATCCTTGGGCTCAGGAAGATTTTCTGGACCGGGGGCTCTCCAGTGGATGTCTTCCTTTTTCGCTAAAGCGCCGGTTGCAACACACCCATTCAGTTCTTCTTCTGTAACCTGGGATTGAACCCAGTTACAGGAATAAAAGGATTTGGCCATTTATACGATAACCTGGAAAAGATTTGTGCCGGTTTAAGGTTCATGGTTAACAGGCAGAAAGTGTTGAAGCATGCATAATTGTTAAACCGAACAGTGACGTTATCAAATTACAAAGACGAGCACTTGGCGGTTTAAGAGGGGACTAATGGTACCTGGCAGGTTATTAATTTCTGAAGTTAAACCGCCTATACGGATATTGAAAGTATAGATTTGAAGTTGGAAAATGGCTAAGTGATGAAAAACAGGTTTCACAGATTGGTATTGCAATTTTGGATCTACCGCGTGTCAGAAAATGAAAATATATTCACACCTAAAATACTGGTAATTGAGAAGTTTATGAAGGTCCAGATCGGATTTTTCTACCTAAAAGAGATGCTCTAATGAGGAAAAAGGGACTAGGATTATTGCCGCACATGATAAATATCAAGCTTGAATCAAACCTCGTGCTACAGCGAAGAACAGGTGAAGAACAGTGCCGAACCTCCATGAATCCGTTCGAACCCTAATGAGATCTATGGAGGGGGAAGGAGGGAGAACTTACCAAGGCTGTTGAACGGCGGAGGCGCGTGAGCAAACTCTGGACCAAGTCAGGTTGATGCAGCGGCCAAGGGTGATGCAAAGGAGAGGGTCGATGGCGGCGGCTGGACTCGAGAGCAGTGCATCACGAGGAAGACGAAGAGGCCGAGGGGGGAAAGTGAAAAGGACCCCTGGCCCTATTTATAAGGTGAATGGATAAGTGGCATGCGCGGGAATCAAGGAGCTCCAAATTGGATATGTGACAGGGCTGACACCTCGATTTTCGGAGGTTCATTAAAAAGGAGATGCATATATGATTTCTGGATGTTTATAAAATTGATGATAGGTGATGTCATGGCGGGTTATCATGATCTCGGAAGATGATGTCACGGCGAGTTACAAATTTTTGCGAAGGTAATGAAGAGGGAATTTTCCTAAGTGTTGAAGATTGACATGAACAAGTTCAAATCAACCTGGGGCCTAATGTTGGGGATATAACTATTGAGTATAAACCGCCTAGGAGGGGCCGGGTTATGCTCATAGTGATTTACCTGTATTGAAGCCCATGAAGACATAGAAGATGGCGACTTACGAAGGAGACTTAATAAGAAGGCCCAAAGCCCAAAGGCGAGTTAGGGCCCATAGATGTAAACCGCCATAAGTATATGACTTGTATTGTAAGATAGGAAAGAGTGGATACCGAGCCGAACACGTTTATGAGCCGGCCGGGATTCTGTGAACCGTCGGGCGTCAACCTGTGTATATAAAGGGATGACACGGCGGCGGTTTAGGGGAGGAGACAACAGATCGAGAGCCAGGTTAAGCGTATTCGCTCCCTGGTCATCGAAACCCTAGCAATACCACCTCAAACTGGATTAGGCCTTCACCTTCACCGCAAGGGGCCGAACCAGTATAAACTCCCCGTGTCCTTTGTCCTTATTAACCCCTTTAAACTAACCTCATTGCGATGGCTCCACGACTAAGTCCTCACACTAGGACATCTGCCGTGACTATTCCACGACAGCCATCATATGGTCAGATTTATTTTCCACTGTTTTTCTTTGTTTCTGTTTAATTTTTTTATTTCTTCTATTTATAGTTTTTAATTTTTGTTCTATTTCTAATAGCTTGATGCTTTTGTCAGGTTATTCCTGGTATGGTTGTGAGTAGTTTGAAGGAGTTTGTGACATTTCCCAGGACTGGCGTTTTAACTCTTGAAGTTACTTTGGAATCTTGTGATGATGATATATATGTGAGCACTCCTTGCTCCTACTTCATTGGCTTGGGTAATAGAATGGTGTTCAAAAAGGAAGGATTCAGTGATTTTCTGCAGGCATCGTCTATTGAAGTAAACAGCTTGGTGCTCATAACTTTCAAAGAGCGTGATGGGAGGCTTGTTGTTATCTTCAATCTTCTGCCGCAGTGATGTTAGTTATAGCCTTTGAACAGAATGGATTTTGTTTAAAAATCTATGCTACAGTGTATTGTTATCTAGATATATGAACCTAATTGTTCATTGTTGTACTTCGTTTGTAGAAGAGGCAGGGCAGTGCATCTCTTTTTTAGATGTTTTTTTGGACGGATGTTAGTTCATTGGAGGCACGTGTGTGCCTTTCTTTTTTCTATGTTTCCTCTGACGTGGGTTGTAGAGAGAGGAGCGTCTGTGCAACAGCAAAGAGGCACGGGCAATCACGCATGAGGAGCCTATAGAGTCACGGCGCGTGTTACGCGAGGCACGGGTGTGTAGACACCAGAGTCACGTGATTGAAGCCTCTACAGGCAGGAGGCACATGCATAGGTTGGTGGCATCCGGTAGCATACGGCTGTACTGAGAGGAACGTGTGTGAAGCACCAAAGTTGTAGGTGCGATCACGCGTGAGGAGCACGTAGAGTCATGGCGGGTTTCACGTGAGGCACGTGGATTGAGTCACCGGAGGCACGGAATTGAAGTCAGTACAGGCACGGAAGTGAACACTGGTACATCGAGCTGCTATACAAACGGTTTTTAACCCCTTTCCACGACGGCGTTCTGAACTGTCGCCTAGTGAGTGACTGTGATAGGGGGGGTCCTTCCCACACGACCTAGAAACCATCGGGGATATGCCCTCCTGGCACACACGCTCGGCAAAATGAGGTCGTGTGCGACCGGCGAGCGATCAAATACGGTTATACGTACAGTTGTGCTAAAAAAATACAATTATACAGGCAAAATCATTTCCGGTCGTAAGTACATCCCACACAGTCAGTCCCCGCTAAACGTTTTTGTTCGTATGTACATTCCACACAGTCAATCCAAGGAATACGTTTCCGTTAGTATGTACATCCCACACAGTTAATCCAAGAAGTACGTTTCTGTTCGTATATACATCCCACACAGTCGCTCCAAGGAAAACGTTTCCGTTCACAGGTACATCACACACAATTTTCCCCATTAAATCGTTTGTGATAGCATTGTCATTGCACACGATATTAATAATTTTATCGTCTGTGTTATTGAATGCATCACACATGGTGCGTAGAAGAAACTGTGTGGCAAAGGCTGTCCATCACACACACTTTTTATGTGGTAAACGTTTGCACAAGGTGGCCTGACGCAAACAGTTTTCAAGAGGATGTCGTGTGTGATTGTTCATTGATCCAACACGGTTTATTCCTAGAAACTGTGTGCGTTGCCTGAGGTCATCGCCCACGGTGTTTTCTCAATAACCGTTTGCAATAGAAAAACCCAATTAGCAGGCTAATTGGCCATTAGCAGGCTAATTGCCCTATTATTAATAATTCATTTATTAATCTAATTGACATTTCATATTAAGCACACAATATATTTCATTTCCATATTAAGGAAGCAAGATTTCATAATTGAAATACCCCATTACACAACTGCACCAGCACCAAGTTTCACATGCAGCACCTAGAACCTTTCAAAATTAGCATCATAGACGGTACATAGACAGATGCATCTCATCTGGAAACTTGCTGAAGCGGAAGGCGAATATTGAGCCTTCATTGATGTGGAAGGTCTTTGCAACTTTAGGCCAGTGCCTGTGGATGATTGACCGTCCATCCTTCGTCCTCTTCAGGAACACTTCAATATTAACTTGTGGGTGTTGTATGAAAACCTTCCTCGCCTCCTGACCATAGAGGTGGTTTGAGAGGTAATCATCAGTGAATTGCTTTGGAAGGGCCTGAAAACAAGGATGTGCATAAATATCTTCTCTATATTGGAAATGGGGCAAAGGAATAAAAAAAGGCAAGGTATAATAGTTAGTACCATGTTGTAGTGAACTGATGTCTTCTTCATTGTGTAGACAAAGATCTTGTTGTTTTTTGTCGCTAATTTCTTTATCCTAACAATCTTTCTGAGTTTCTTGACTGATATTCATGGACAACTCATTTCCCCATATGCAAAAAGGGTCGAACAGTGGGTTAAAACCTCTGACAGCAGGACCTACATGTGCAAGACCAAATTGTTAAAAACCTAAATACTAGAATGGTTCCTGCAATTGCACAATAATGTGCTATTAGACAAAGGACCATGCATGTGCTAACCTCGATTATAAACCTCAGTGCTTCCCATTGTTTCCCTGCAACACATATAAGGTAGTTAGTCATCAGGTTAAGTGAGGGTTCGCATGCTATCAGTAAAATATGTTGATGAAAAATAAGCACATTGCAGATTCATCAGATTAATTCAAGCCACATGGAAAACCCATTTGTCCAAACCAAGCATTATTAAGAATTAGGAAATATAATAGTTGTATATGTTTCTCATGTATTAAGTGTAGCCAAATTCGATTTATTCCTCACATGCACAACAATACAAAATTCTACCCACAACAATTGGACATCGCATTGCAGAATTGAACCAAGCAGTTAACTAAACACCAGAGCAAAATGAACCAAACATTAACTGAGCACCACATTACACAATATAACATACTCCTAATAGAAGGTTAGACAGTTAACCAAACCAAGCATGCTTAACAACTTGGAAATATAGCAATTGTATTTGTTTCTCATGTATTTAGTACAGCCAAATTCAATTTATTTCTCACATAGTATACGATAACAGAATGCACCCACAACAATTGAACATCGCATTGCAGAATTGAAGCAAACAGTTAACTAAATACCACAACAAATGAACCAAACGTTAACTAAGCAGCACATTGCACAATATAACATAATCCTAATAGAAGATCAGACAGTTAACCAAACCAAGCATGCTTAGCAATTTGGAAATATTGCAATTGTATTTGTTTCTCATGTAACAACCAAATTCGATTTATTTCTCACATGGTATACAATAACAGAATGCACCCACAATAATTGAACATCGCATTGCAGAATTGAACCAAACAGTTAACTAAACACCACAACAAATGAACCAAATGTTAACTGAGCACCACATTGCACAATGTATAACATACTAGAAGATCAGACAGTTAACCAAACCAAGCATGCTTGACAACTTGGAAATATAGCAATTGTATTCATTTCTCATGTATTTTGTAAAGATAAATTCGATTTATTTCTCACATGGAAGATAATACAAAATTACAGCCTGAAGAATTGAACATCACATTTGCAGAATTGAACCAAACAGTTAACTGAAGACGAGAACTAATTAACCAAACAGTTAATAAGTGAGCACCACATTGCACGACATATAGAACATATACACTAGAGCAACAGATTGCATGATAAAATTAGATAGCATAATTCACTAGAATTTGTTAAGGAAAGGTAGGAGCAGTGATAACCCACAAGCATAGGGGATCATAACAGTTTTCGAGGGTAGAGTATTCAACCCAAATTTATTGATTCGACACAAGGGGAGCCAAAGAATATTTGCAAGTATTAGCAGCTGAGTTGTCAATTCAACCACATATGGAGATTAATTATCTGCAGCAAAGTGATCAGTAGCAAAGTAGTATGGTAGTTTTGATAGTAGTAGCAATAGCAATAGTAATGGTAACAGTAATAGCAATAATTTTGTAGCAAGTGCAAGAGTAATAATAGAAGTGGTAACTTAGCAAGAACAATATGAGAGAAATTCATAGGCATTGGATTGGTGAATTCATTGGATGATATTCATCATATAACAGTCATAACCTAGGGCGATACAGCACTAGCTCCAGTTCATAAATATAATGTAGGCATGTATTCCGTAAATAGTCATACGTGCTTATGGAAAGAACTTGCATGACATATTTTGTTCTACCCTCCTGTGGCAGCGGGGTCCTATTGGAAACTAAGGGATATTAAGGTCTCCTTTTAATAGAGAACCAGAACAAAGCATTAACACATAGTGAATACATGAACTCCTCAAACTACGGTCATCACCGGGAAGTGTCCCGACTATTGTCACTCCAGGGTTGCTGGATCATAACACGTAGTAGGTGACTATAACTTGCAAGATCGGATCTAGAACATAGATATAATGGTGATAACTTAAACGGTTCAGATCTGAAATCATGGCACCCGGGCCCAAAGTGACAAGCATTAAGCATGGCAAAGTCATAGCAACATCAATCTCAGAACATAATGGATACTAGGGATCAAGCCCTAACAAAACTAACTCGATTACACGATGAATCTCATCCAATTCCTCACCGACCAGCGAGCCTACGAAGGAATTACTCACTCCCGGTGGGGAGCATCATGGAATTGGCTATGGAGAAGGGTTGGTGATGACGAAGATCGAAGATCCCCCTCTCCGGAGCCCCAAATGGACTCTACATCTGGCCTCCCGATGAAGAACAGGAGGTGGCGGCGGCTCCATCTCGTGAAACGCGATAATTCTTTCTCCCTAATTTTTTTCTCCGAAAATATGACTTTATAGCATTAGGGTTGGAGTTTGCGGGGCCACCAGGTGGGGACAACCCACCTGGGCGCGCCTGGAGGGGGGCGCGCCCTGGTGGGTTGTGCCCTCCCAGGTGCCCCCCTCCTGTGGTTCTTAGCTCCAGAAATTCTCTTTTATTATATAAAAAGTCCTCGCGAAGTTTCGTTCCAATCCGAGAACTTTTATTTCTGCCCAAAAACAACACCATGGTAGTTCTACTGAAAACAGCGTCAGTCCGGGTTAGTTTCATTCAAATCGTGCAAATTAGAGTCCAAAACAAGAGGAAAAGCATTAGGAAAAGTAGATACGACGGAGACGTATCAACTCCCCCAAGCTTAAACCTTTGCTTGTCCTCAAGCAATTCAGTTGATAAACTAAAAGTGAAAAAGAAAAACTTTTACGAACTCTTTTCCTCTTGTTTACATAAATAAGCTTAAGTAGCACCCAGGTTTTCAGCAAAGATTATAACTAACCATGTCGACAATAACTCCTAAAAAATATATTAACTCATATCAATGGCATAATCAACTAGCGAGCAATAATAAGATATCTCAAACAACAACACTTTGTCAAAGCAACCATGATATAATATGACAATATTGGTATCTCGCTAGCCCTTTCTGAGACCGCAAAACATAAATGCAGAGCACCTCCAAAGTTCAAGCAGCGACTAAACATTGTAATTCATGGTAGAAAAGATCCAGTCATGATGCACCCAACATTAGCTATACACAATGCATGAGGATGACAATAGTGCTCTCAGGTTCTGGCGCTTATTTGAGAAGGTGATGACACAACATAAAAGTAAATAGATAGTCCTTTCGCGGAGGGAAGCAGTGCTTTGCAGAGGTGCCAGAGCTCAAGTTTTAAAACAGAGGTAAATGAAATTTTGAGAAATGCACCCTTCTTTTTTACTTCGCGACCATTAGTTATTGGTATCTTCCATGCTAAACACACTAGCGGCGGTTCCCAAGCAATAAAAGTAAAGGTTTACTCCCCCTCCACCAACAATCACACTCCATGGCTTGTCCGAAACAACGGGTGCCGTCCATACCAACAACAGTCCTAGGGGAGTTTTGTTTAATTATTTGCAATTTGATTTCGGGACTGGGAATCCCTACTACTGCCCCTCTCGTGCAAGGATGAGTGAATAAACACTCATCATGAGAATAACCCGCTTAGCATGGAAGATACTGACTACCTCCTGTCGCTCTATAAACAATCCAGGCACACAAAAAGGATATTTATTTGAAGTTTTTAGAGGTGGCACATGCAAATTTACTTAGGATGGCAGGGTAATACCGCATATAGGTAGGTATGGTGGACTCATCTGGAATAACTTGGGTTTCAGGGTTTTGATGCACAAGCAGAATTCCCACTTAGTACAGGCGAAGGCTAGCAATTAGGTTGAGAAGCGGCCAGCTAGAGAGCGAAAACGGTCATGAAAATGCATTCTGCATAAGTAACATTGGATACTAGCATGAGTAGGATATGAACACCATGAACATAAATATCATAGAGGCTATGTTGGTTTTGATTCAACTACACGCATGAACATGTGCCAAGTCAAGCCACTCGAACATTCAGAGGAGGATACCATATCATCATACTACATCACAATTATTTTAACGCAATGTTGACATCCAAGACAAATCATTATCCACTCCTAGCTACTTAAGCATGGCATGAGAAACTATAATCTCTAAGGGTCATTGCAAACATGTTTGATCATAATGAGCTAAATCATGGATACTAGGTTAAACATATTTACAAAAACAGAACAAGTTAAGTTCATACCCGTTTCTCTCTGCCACAGCCAGTTCATCAAATATCGTCATTATTGCCTTTCACTTGCACGACCGAACGATAAGAAAATAATACTAGTGCAAGAGTGCCGTGGACTAAGCTGGAATCTACAAAAAAATTATTCAAAAATAAGAAAACAAGGTAATATGGGCTCTCTGTTAGATCAACAACAATGCATATGAGAGCCACTCAACATTTTCATCGTGGTCTTCTCCTCGGTACGACTCAATAAAAAGAAATTCAGAGAAGCACACTGAAATATTTTTGGAGTTTTTGGTTTTCTGAAAGAAAGCAAATTTAAGAAAGGAAAAACAAAAACGAGAAAAACTATTTACACGGGAGGGCTCCCAACAAGCAAAAGAAGAACAAGGAAATCTTTTTGGGTTTTCTTTTTAAATACTACAGCTAGTTATACTAGAAAGAAGCAGGAAATATTTTTGTATTTTCTCAAAGTTTTTTAAACACACAAGAAGAAGGTGAGAAAATAAATCTAGCATGGAGAATACAATGAAAAAGTGTGGACACCGACAACTGGAATGAAATGTGTGAACATGAAAGTAATGTCGGTGGAAATACGTACTCCCCCAAGCTTAGGCTTTTGGCCTAACTTGGTAATCCCCACTCGAAGAAGCCATGGGGTCCTATGTTGAAGTGCTGGGGAGCGGGCACCTGAGGGTCCCATTGCTGAGGCTCCTCCTGTGCCGCAGCCAGGTTGTTCCGGTAGGCGACAATGTCCTCAGGCATAATCCTGTATCCGCCCCTAGCAATAGGATCAAACAACGCAGGTGCAGGCAAAGGAATAACATCATGAGTAATCTCGTTGAAGACCAAATTATATGGAACATCCATAGTGGTGTTCTCGCTATCAATAAACTGGTGGTGTGCCATAGCCTGACGATCTAAATAAACCTTGGGCAAAGGATAATCATGCTGGCGTATCTGAATGTTAAAGTGACTCGCCAAGCGAGTAGCATAAATACCACCATGTATCTTACCCTTGGATCTGTTAATGTGGAGGCGGCGTGCCACAATAGCTCCCAAGCTATAAGTGTTTTCGCCGTAAAGTGCACGACGTAAAACAGCAAAGTCAGGCGCACTGAGTGCACCTACCTTCTCTCTAGCAAGCAAACACTTCGCAATGAATAGAGCAAAATAAATGTACAGCAGGAAAGTGTAAGCTAGTGGCGGTGACACCTGACACCCCTCTCTCATCCCCCACTGTCAGAGTATGGTAAAAACCATCAAACTCCATGGGCCTAGGCTCTACTAAACCACCATCAGAAGGGAGCAAGCATATGTTACAAAATTCAGTAAGCGGTATCTGATGGGGTTCGGCATATAAGTTAAACTGCACCTCAGGGGGATTATTCCTAACTAGGAAATGAAAACTTTTCACAAAGGAATTTGTGAGGAGATGATACTATTCACATTCAGCTGCGATGAAGTCGGTGAGGCCGGCATTAGCAGCATATTGTGCAAACTCTTGAAGGATTTCGGCCCCTTCCATGAATGGGTTATGCGGCAATTCGCACGGCCGTACCTCCGCCATTCCTGTCAGATGACTCCCCAATAACACCCTTGGAGTTCTTCTTGGAAGCAAACTTCCTAAGGATAATCATCTTTTTCCTATGAACAAAATTCTGAACTTTTTAGTTCACAAAATTTTTCTCAACAAAACTTCACAAGATTGATAGCAACTACTCATAGGGATGCATAGAGGCCATATCAAGCATTCAAACTACTTAGAACTCTAAGAATTTAACATGCAAGCTCATCTACAGCAGCACCAAGAGCAACTAATTATTCAAAATATAAACCACTAAAGCAAAAACTAATTGGACCAATGGAGGAGTCACATTCCAAGCAACAATCCCCCAAAACAGTTTCGAAAACGGAGCTTCGAGCAAAGAGATCAAAATCCACGGGTTTGAGAGCAAGAACACGAGAGAGAGAGAGCAATAGTGAATTTTTTCTGGAGGTAGGTGATGATATGGAGTGAAAAGATAAGTGAGGGGACCCACATGGGGACCACAACCCACCAGGGCGCTCTTGGGGGTTCTGGCGCGCCCAGGTGGGTTGTGCCCACCTGGAGCACCTCCCTCTGATGTTATTTGCACAAAAAAATTCTTATATATTCAGAAAAAATCGTATTAAATTTTCAGAGCATTCTGAGAACTTTTATTTTTGTGTCATTTTTTATTGCACGGAAAACTCAGAAAACAGGCAAGGCATGGCATTTTATTTTATTTAACTAATAAAAATAGAAAACAAAAGGTAGGGACAAAAGGTAGTGCTCACTGAATTCATCAACTTCATACCTCTCAAAAATGATTTATTAATAAGGTTGATCAAGTTTTATTAACAACCACTTCCGATTAGCATGAAACCGAAGAACTTTCGTAAAACACTAAGTTACCTCAATGGGGATATGGATGTCCCCGACAATAAGCATTTCATATTTCTTTTTGGCAGTAGGTAGAGGTAGTTGAAAACTTCCAATAGTGATTGTAGGAGATTTTTCAATAACATTTATACCATTCACTTGGAATTGTTTCTTCGGAAAGTGCACCGTATGTTCATTACCATTGATATGAAAAGTGACCTTGCTTTTATTGCAATCAATAACAGCCCCTGCAGTATTCAAGAAGGGTCTACCAAGGATAATCGACATGTTGTCGTCCTCGGGCATCTCAAGTATAACAAAGTCAGTTAAGATAGTAACATTAGCAACAACAACGGGCACATCCTCACAAATACCGATAGGTATGGCAGTTGATTTATCAGCCATTTGCAAAGATATTTCAGTAGGTGTGAGTTTATTCAAATCAAGTCTTTTATATAAAGAGAAAGGCATAACACTAACACCTGCTCCTAAATCACATAAAGCAGTTTTCACATAATTTGTTTTGATGGAGCAAGGTATAGTTGGTATTCCCGGATCTCCAAGTTTTTTAGGTACTCCATCCTTAAAAGTATAATTAGCAAGCATGGTGGAGATTTTAGCTTCCAGTATTTTTCTCTTATTGGTGATGATGTCTTTCATGTACTTTGCATAAGGAGGCATTTTTAAGATATCAGTCAAGCGAGTACGCAAAAAGACTGGCCTCAGCATTTCAGCAAAGCATTCAAATTCTTCATCATCTTTCTTTTTGGTTGACTTATGTGGAAAGGGCATAGGTTTTTTAACCCACGGTTCTCTTTCCCTACCATGTTTTCTAGCAACAAAGTCTCTTTTATCATATCTTTTATTCTTGGGTTGGGGGTTATCAAGATCAACTGCTGGTTCTATCTCAACATCATTACCTGGTTCTTTATTATTTATTTGAGTGTCTTCATGAAACTCATCATTGTCTTTTTCATTATCAGAAGGTTAGTGTTCACTATCAGATTGAGTTTCAGCATCAGAGATAGAGACTTCATTATCATTATCAGGAGGTTTTTCAACTTCAGGTTCACTAGAGGCATGCAAAGTCCTATCATTTTTCTTCTTCTTTTTCTTTTTAGAAGGACTAGGTACATCAGTGTTAACTCTTTGAGAGTCTTGTTCAATTCTGTTTGGGTGTCCCTCAGGATAAAGTGGTTCCTGAGTCATTCTACCTCCTCTAGTCATTACTCTTACAGCATGATCACTGATATTATTATTCATTTCATCAAGCAACTCTCTTTGAGATTTAGCAACTTGTTCTAATTGAGTTTGAACCATAGAAGCATGCTTTCCTACACCTCTAACATCATTTGATATTCTAAATAACAAGTCACTCAAGCGAGCAATCATATCAGAATTGTATTTCAATTGTTTCATAACATTTGCATTGAAGTGATCTTGCTTTCTAATGTAATTATCAAACTCATAAAGGCATTGACTAGGATGTTTATTATAAGGAATATCACCTTCATCGAACTTTAGTAAAGAATTTACCTCTACCACCTTAGGTGGTGGTGGTGTTTCAAGCCCATGTATTTCTTCGATAGGTGGTAAATTTTTAACATCCTCTGCTTTAATACCTTTTTCCTTCATGGATTTCTTTGCCTCTTGCATATCTTCAGGACTGAGATATAAGATACCCCTCTTCTTTGGAGTAGGTTTAAGTGGTGGTTCAGGAAGGATCCAATCATCATAATTTTTCAATATGTTATTCAATAATTCTTCAGCTTGTTCAATAGTTCGCTCCCTGAAAACACAACCAGCACAACTATCTAGGAAATCCCTAGAAGCATCGGTTAGTCCATTATAGAAGATATCAAGTATTTCATTTTTCTTAAGAGGATTATCAGGCAAGGCATTAAGCAATTGGAGAAGCCTCCCCCAAGCTTGTGGGAGACTCTCTTCTTCAATTTGCACAAAGTTAAATATTTCCTGTAAGGCAGCTTGTTTCTTATGAGTAGGAAAATATTTTTCAGAGAAGTAATAAATCATATCCTGGGGACTACGCACACAACCAGGAGCAAGAGTATTATACCAAGCCTTAGCATCACCCTTTAATGAGAACGGAAATAATTTGAGAATATAATAATAGCGAATCTTCTCATCATGAGCAAAAAGGGTGGCTATATCATTCAACTTAGTAAGATGTGCCACAACTTCATAACCATGGAAAGGATCAGATTCAACCAAAGTAATTAACTCTGGGTCGACAGAGAATTCATAATCCTTATCATCAACAAAGATAGGTGAAGTAGCAAACTGAGGATCACATTTCATTTTAGCATTCAAAGTCTTTTCTTTATACTTGCATAATAATTTTTCCAGATCATCTCTATCCTTACAAGCAAGAATTTCTCTAGTTGTTTCCTCATCCATAACATAACCTTCCGGTACCTTTGGCAATTCATATCTAGGAGAACTAGGTGTAATAGGTGTTTCAAGATTTTCAGTTTCAAGCTCTTCATCAGTTTCAAGAATCCCATTCTGTCTTACTCTAGCAATTTGTTCATCAAGAAATTCACCTAGTGGCACATTATCATCAAGCAAGGTACTAGCATCATCATGAGTAGCATTCATAGCAGAAGTAGCATCATCAATAACTTGCGACATATCAGAATTGATAGCACGTGGTGGTGTTGCAAGTCTACTTATAACAGAAGGTGAATCTAAAACGGAGCTGGATGGCAGTTCCTTACCTCCCCTCATCTTAGAGGGAAAAATCTTAGTCTTAGCATCCTTCAGATTCTTCATAGTGATACTTTGATAATAATCCCAAGTGACTCAACAAATATAGCTATGCTCCCCGGCAACAGCACCAGAAAAAGGCCTTGATAACCCACAAGTATAGGGGATCGCAACAGTTTTCGAGGGTAGTGTATTCTACCCAAATTTATTGATTCGACACAAGGGGAGCCAAAGAATATTTGCAAGTATTAGCAGCTGAGTTGTCAATTCAACCACACCTGGAGATTAATTATCTGCAGCAAAGTGATCAGTAGCAAAGTAGTATGGTAGTTTTGATAGTAGTAGCAACAACAATAGTAATGGTAACAGTAATAGCAATGATTTTGTAGCAAGTGCAAGAGTAACAATAGCAGTGGTAAATTAGCAAGAACAATATGAGAGAAATTCGTAGGCATTGGATCGGTGAATTCGTTGGATGATATTCATCATATAACAGTCATAACCTAGGGCGATACAGCACTAGCTCCAGTTCATAAATATAATGTAGGCATGTATTCCGTAAATAGTCATACGTTCTTATGGAAAGAACTTGCATGACATCTTTTGTCCTACCCTCCCATGGCAGCGGGGTCCTATTGGAAACTAAGGGATATTAAGGTCTCCTTTTAATAGAGAACCGGAACAAAGCATTAACACATAGTGAATTCATGAACTCCTCAAATTACCGTCATCACCGGGAAGTGTCCCGACTATTGTCACTCCAGGGTTGCCGGATCATAACACGTAGTAGGTGACTATAACTTGCAAGATCGGATCTAGAACATAGATATAATGGTGATAACTTAAACGGTTCAGATCTGAAATCATGGCACCCGAGCCCAAAGTGACAAGCATTAAGCATGGCAAAGTAATAGCAACATCAATCTCAGAACATAATGGATACTAGGGATCAAGCCCTAACAAAACTAACTCGATTACATGATGAATCTCATCCAACTCCTCACCGACCAGCGAGCCTATGAAGGAATTACTCACTCCCAGTGGGGAGCATCATGGAATTGGCGATGGAGAAGGGTTGGTGATGACGAAGATCGAAGATCCCCCTTTTCGGAGCCCCAAACGGACTCCAGATCTGGCCTCCCGATGAAGAACAGGAGGTGGCGGCGGCTCCATCTTGTGAAACGCGATAATTCTTTCTCCCTGATTTTTTTCTCCGAAAATATGACTTTATAGCATCAGGGTTGGAGTCTACAGGGCCACCAGGTGGGGACAACCCACCTAGGCACGCCTGGAGGGGGGGCGCCCTGGTGGGTTGTGCCCACCCAGGTGCCCCCCTCCCGTGGTTCTTGGCTCCAGAAATTCTCTTTTATTATATAAAAAATCCTCACGAAGTTTCGTTCCAATCCGAGAACTTTTATTTCTGCACAAAAACAACACCATGGTAGTTCTACTGAAAACAACGTCAGCCTGGGTTAGTTTCATTCAAATCATGCAAATTAGAGTCCAAAACAAGAGGAAAAGCGTTAGGAAAAGTAGATACGACGGAGACGTATCAAGCAGCACACGCAACGGGTAAACCGAGCATGCTTAACTGACGTAGCTAGCAAATAGCAAGGTGCTCCTCCAAGATCTGGGGGTCGGCACGAATGGCAGCCATCGCGACCTCATCCACACGTGCGGCCGCGATTTGCTTCTCCGCTGCCCAATGCTCCTTGAGCTCCTGCCTATACTGCGTGCACCATGGCTTAGGGCGGCGCTTATTTGGTGGAGGGGTCAGTGATTTGGGTGGAAGGTGTCGCGCTGGCGGTCGGGGCATGTGGGATGTGGAAGGAGGAGGAGGATGGGGGTCGGGTGTGGATTACCTGCCAGGATAGACGAGGCCGAGCAGCGTGAAGGAGGGTCGCCGGGAGGAGGCGGCGCTGCAAGCAAGGAGTGAAGGTTTCAACTTGGAAAGGAAGGTGGAAACAGGGGAAATGTGGCTTTTGGTAAGTGGGAGGGGACGGGGAGGTAGATATTTCTGCGGAAGCCGAAAATTTTGAATCGGTGCAGCGAAAAAACTAGCGCGCAAAGTGTCATCAAACACGGTCCCTTATTCAGAACTGTGTACGATATGTGAACATCACAAAGGATTCAGATAGCTTAACCCGTGTGTGATGAGTTTGAACGTCAAAGATTTTTGGTTCGAATTTCCCTGGTTACAGTGGTTATCCACGTCATTGCATAATTTGGGTACACAAAGGAGACTACAGCACACCCACACTTCTTAATCGAGCAAGTTCAGCAATTAAACAGAGCTAGCTGACCTAAACATTACTCTAACAAATTAAAGACCGACACTCTTAATTAAACAAAACAAAGAGTACTACTACTGCTGGTGCTCGTCGATCTCCACCGCCTCCTCCATGTCCAGCTCGCGCCTGACAGTCTCCTGGGGAAGGGGCTCCATGGCATCCATCGCACCATACTCGGCAAGCATCTCGCCATCCACGTCCGCCAAATCTTTGTAATAGGCCGCCATGAGCTGGGCGTGGGTAGCCGTGATCTGGGCTTGGACGGGCTCCGTCGTGGCAAGGTATGCAGCGGAGGAACGGACGGCTATTCGATTGCTCTCGGCGATTGCCAACTCTTCGGCCGTGGGTTGCCGACCGTTGTCAGAGAAGCTTCGTTCGATTTGTGCGGTGATCGCCACGAGCTGGGCGTGGGCGGCCTCGACATGGTCGTGGGCAGCCTCCATCAGGGCTAAGGCCACCGCTATGGAATGGACAGCTGCTGTGCCGCTCTCGCCAGTTGCTATCCCTGAGGCAGATGTTGTTGCCGCCACCTGAGAAGCAACAATGGCCGTTTGGGCTGCCTTGGCCACCCGGTCACAGAATGCAACCAGGCTCATGCACCTTGTTAGCATGCGCATGGCGGCTGCGGCCGTGCTCTCGCCGAAGTGGGCCGCCGAAGTTGCCCTCACGACGCGGGTCCACGTCCCCATCTTTCACCGGCGATGATTGAACAGTGAAATGATATTTGGGGAGCGAGCTAGTGTGCTTGACACGTCGGCTATGGACTGTAGCCGACGCACCTTCTCGCGTGAGCCATAGGCGTACTATACTCCGATGGTGCTCTAAGATATTTTGTACTGCATCTCACACGGTTGGTGATAATAAACTGTGTGCGATCTACTTGATTCTTCATATTGATTTGAATTGCTAGAACTTTTATCTGCAGTGAACATGCAATTGTATGTGTGTCATAAAAAAATTGGAATTATTCAGGGTTCGTTTGGACATTTTATACAATAAATTGGTTTTCTAGCCATTTCAGGTGCACAATTCAAAATTAAACTACATGCACATGCTCCGATGCACCAACATGGGTTGTAAAATCATATATGTGTCCATGGGTTTATGCTTATGTCCCATGCAAGAAATGGGGATGAATTTCGAACACCACGGCACCGTGGCTCTCCGGCAAACATTGAGGTACTTGCTTTTGTAATTCTATTAAATCCAAAACATGTCTGAAATTCATGAACCTTGGCATGCTATCATGGAATGGCATCAGCATGCTGGGGTAAAAAATGTTGTCCTATTTGGGGCAGGTTATGGTATAAGCTTCTCACAAACCAGAGCTTCTCACAAGAAGCCTCATGGTTCCATTAGGGAAACGTGTCACCTTTGTGGACAAAACGATATTCGTCGCCTCTTCTTGCTTGCAATTTTTTCCTGGTGTCAACATAGAACAACAGGAGTGTCGTGTTAAATTTTGGAATTTTTCAGGGATCGTTTGGACATTTTTATACATCAACTGAGTTTTCTATGCATTAATGTGCATAATTCAAAATTGAACTACATGCACATGCTGCAGTCCATAAAAACGGGTTGCAAAATCAAATGTGTGTCCTTGGTTGCAAGCTTAGGTCACATGCAAGAAATGAGAATGAATGTCAAACACCTTGACACTGTCGCTCGGCTGCTAACATTGAGATACATGGTTTTAAAATTCTAGTAAATCGAAAACTCGTCTGAAATTCATGAAACTTGACATGATATCATGGAACGGCATCGACATGCCATGGTAAAAATATTGTCCCATTTGGGGCAGGTTTGGGTATAAGCTTCTCGCAAAGCAGAGCTTCTCTCACAACAAGCCTGATGGTTTTGGTAGGGAATGTGCCACCTTGGGGGATGAAACGATATCTGTTGCCTCGTCTCACTTTCAAAAAAATTCTCGTGTCAACATAGAACAACAGGAGTGTTGTGTTAATTTTTGGGATTTTTTGGGGTTCGCTTGGACATTTTTATACATTAACTGAGTTTTCTATGCATTTATGTGCCTAATTCAAATTTGAACTACATGGACATGCTCCAGTGCATATAAATGGGTTCAAAATTGAAATGTGTGTCCTTGGTTGCATGCTTAAGTCCCATTCAAGAAATGAGAATGAATGTCAAACACCTTGCCACCGTCGCTCGGCCGCTAACATTGAGATACATGGTTTTTAAATTCTAGTAAATCAAAAACGCGTCTGAAATTTATGAAACTTGGCATGCTATCATGGAATGGCATCAACATGTCGTGGTAAAAAGATTGTCCCATTTGGGGTAGGTTGGGGTATAAGCTTCTCACAAACCAGAGCTTCTCACAACAAGCCTCATGGTTACGGTAGGGAACGTTTCACCTTTCTGGATGAAACGATATCCATTGCCTCTTCTTGATTTCAATGTTTTTTTCTAGTGTCAACATAGAACAACATGAGTGTTGTGTTAATTTTAGGAATTTTTTGGGGTTCGTTTGGACATTTTTATACATTAACTGAGTTTTCTATGCATTTATGTGCATAATTCAAATTTGAACTACAGGCACATGCTCCAGTGCATGTAAATTGTTTGAAAAATCAAATCTGTGTCCTTGACTGCATGCTTAGGTCCCATGCAAGAAATGGGAATGAATGTCAAACACCTTGCCACCGTCGCTCGGCCGCAAACATTGAGATACATGGTTTTTAAATTCTAGTAAATCCAAAACTTGTCTGAAGTTCATGAAACTTGACATGCTATCATGGAGCGGCATCAGCATGCCGTGGTAAAAATTTTATCACATTTGGGGCAGGTTTGGGTATAAGGTTCTCGCAAACCAGAGCTTCTCACAACAAGCCTGATGGTTTCGGTAGGGAACGTGCCACCCTTGGGGACGAAACGATATACGTTGCCTCTTCTTGCTTTCAACATAGAACGACAGGAGTGTTGTGTGAATTTTTGGGATTTTTCTGGGTTCACTTGGACATTTTAATACATTAACTGGGTTTTCTAGGCATTTTATGTGCATAACTCAAATTTGAACTACATGCACATGCTCCAGTGCAGAAAAATGGGTTGACATATGAAATGTGTGTCCTTGGGTGCATGCTTAGGTCCCATGCAAGAAATGGGAATGAATTCCAAACACCAGGGCACTATTGATTGCCGGCAAAACATTGAGATACTTTGTTTTTAAATTCTAGTAACTCCAAAACTCGTCTGAAATTCATGAAACTTGGCATGCTATCATGGAATGGCACTCGACATGCTGTGGTATTTTTCGTATCCATTTTGAGAGAAGGCGCACTCGAATAATAGCCAACAAAGGCATTTTGAAAAAATAGCTGCCACTTTAACATCTCAAACGTTTGTATAATTTAAATCGTGTGCGTTCTGTTAACCATTCATGTGACGCCATGTGTCTGGCTTTTAATGGCTATAGGAGGTGCCGTGCGGACAGCTGCTTGACTGAACGAGATGCGTGCGAGCGCAGTCCGGTGCACAGGCTGACCCAGAGGCTTGCAAGCTGTCCTCCAATGCACAGGCTCACCGGGAAGCGTGTGAGCACTACGCTGCGTAGGCTCATTGGGAAGCAAGCCCTTTGACTTCCATGGCCGCCCGCCTTGCTCGCATCCTTTCCATTAATGGCGCCCGAGCCGCTGTTTAATATGGGTGGCCTTACTGTTCACCTCGCATTCCCCTCCCTCCCGTAGACCTCCACCAACGCCATGGCGCAGAAGGATCATTTGCCACTAGTCTTCAAGTTTGGTGAAGTCAACTCCAGGCCAGAGGAGATAGAAAATAAGGAGGAATGGGGCCTCATGGACATGGCCCTAAACGAGCTGGCCACGGCGGTTGCTGCCCCATGCCCGTCCTAGCTCCCATCCCCGCGCCCGCACCAGCGACCATCTCTGTAGCATTGACGGGCTGGTCGTCGAGCACTATCGTAGAGCTAGAAGCCGTGGGCGTCAGCGAGGTCTCCGCAGACACGCGCGAGCTCGTGTACATGCGAGCGCCAGCGCCCGTGCCCGTGCGCGCCCCTCCACCCACCGCGGCGCCGGTCCCCATGCGTTTGCCCGCACCCGCCGCGCCCGTGCCTGTGCGCGCGCCCCCTTTAGTGGCATGGGACGCCGCCATCGACCGGTACCTCGCAGCGCCGCCAATTGCCGTCCTCCTGTGCCCCGCCCATCAATCGCGCGACGATATGATGTTTGATTTCCAAGTGAAGAACATTATGTGCTTCCTTGAAGACTTCAACAACGGCATCCCGAAGGACGACAATGACAATGCCGGCATGGCACACCGCCTCCGACACCGCCAGAAATATTTTTTTGGGTTTAATACTGTATCTCGATCATATGAATATAAATTCGCTGTGTGACTGAATGAAAGATATGGTTTGAACGAACTTGCATTTTTCTCTCTTAATGTACAGACTTATCAAATGATTTTCTTTTAAAAAAAATCAATGGTTTTTAAATATAAAACACTCATCGCAAATGTTTTAGTTAGAACACCCGTATGCAAACCGACAGCTTCCCCAGGAAGCCAAGGGAAATTGTGTCGAACAGGATTTGTGCAGCGCTTGATCGCAAACGTTTTAGATAGAACACCCGTATGCAAAGTGAGAGCTATGGTCTTCCCCCGTAAGTCAAGGGAAAATTCGTAGCGCAGGATTTGTGCATCTCTTAAATGCAAACGATTCAGATTGAATACGGTATGCAAAGCCAGACTTCGGCGCTAAGCCAAGAGAAAATGTGCCGAGCAGGATTTATACATCCCTTCAATGCAAACGGTTGTTTTGGATGAGCTGTGTGCAACCACGTACAGACAATTTGGTAAGATTTGCATCTGTCATATGATAACCCACAAGTATAGGGGATCGTTTGTAGCCTTCTTCAATAAATAAGAGTGTCGAACCCAGCTAGGAGCTAAAGGCAGAACAAATATTCCCTCAAGTTCTATTGACCACAGATACAACTCTACACACACTTGATGTTTGCTTTACCTAAAACAAGTATGAAACTATTTTGCAAGAATAAAACTATGAGTACTTTGCGAGAATAAAACTACGAATAAATTGCAAGGTAATAAAAGTGGAAAGCTTTTGTCAACAAGAAAGTCATTTGTCCCTAGGCAATCGATAATAAGTACCGGTAATCATTCTTGTAATTTTATATGAGGGAGAGGCATGAGCTAACATAATCTCTCTACTTGGATCATATGCACTTATGATTCGACCCCTAGCAAGCATCCGCAACTACTAAAGACCATTAAGGTCGTGAAACCCAACCATAGCATTAAGTATCAAGTCCTCTTTACTCCCATACGCCATAACCCACTTACTCGGGTTTAAGCTTCTGTCACTCTCGCAACCCACCATAAGCGAACCATGAACATATTGCAATACCCTACAGCAAGGGCCCCTCACGTTTGCGCGAGATGGAGGGCACCGTAGGACAGCACCATAAATAAAATATACAATCATACCAACCAAGATCACGATTAACCAACAGGACAAAACGGATCTACTCAAACATCATAGGATAGCCAAATATCATTGGAAAATAATATATGGAGTTGAGCACCATGTTTAAGTAGAGATTACAGCGGGGAAGAGAGGTGTTACACCGCTGCATAGAGGGGGAGAGAGTTGGTGTTGACGGTAGCAAGATTATTGATGTAGATCGCCGTCACGATCCTTACCCCGGCGGCTCTCCGGCGCCACCGGGAGAGAGGGGGAGAGAGCCCCCCTCCATTTTCTTCTTCCTTGGAATCCCCCCTAGATGGGAGGAGAGTTCCCCCTCTGGTCCATGGCCTTCATGGCGGCGGAGGGGTGGGAGCCCCTCCGAGATTGAATCTCCCTCTCTGTTCTCTTCTGTTTCGCGTTCCCCAGATCTGGCCCTTCACCGTTTCTTAAATTCCCGGAGATCCGTAACTCCAATTGTGCTGAAATTTTAACATGATTTTTTTTCCGGATATAAGCTTCCTTGCGCCTGAAGTAGAGCTCCAACCGACGTATGAGGTGGGCATAAGACACCTGGCTGCGCCTGGGCCCCCAGGCGCGCCCTGGTGGGTTGTGGTCACTGTGGGCCCCCTCTTCTGATGATTCCAACTCCCAAAAATCATAAATATTCTAAAATAATTCTCCGTAAAATTTTATTGCATTTGGACTTCATTTTATATGGATTTTCTGCGAAACAAAAAACATACAACAAACAGGAACTGGCACTGGGCACTAGATCAATAGGTTAATCCAATAAATCATATAAAAAGTTGCCAAAAATATGTGAAAGTTGTATAATATTGGCATGAAACAATCAAAATTATAGATACGATGGAGACGTATCAGCATCCCCAAGCTTAATTCCTGCTCGTCCTCGAGTAGGTAAATGATAAAAAAAATTGATGTGGAATGCTACCTAGCATAAACTTGATCATATATCTAATCATGGCATGAATATTAAGACATAAGTGATTCAAAGCAATAGTCTATAATTTGACATAAAGACATTAATACTCTGGCATCCCAACAAACAATCATGTCTTTCAAAATATCAACGCTAAAGAAAGTTATCCCTACAAAATCATATAGTCTTGTCATGCTCTGTCTTCTTGACATAAAGTATTTATCATGCACAACCCTGATGACAAGCCGAGCAATTGGTTCATACTTTTTAATGCGCTTAATCTTTTTCAACCCTCATGCAATGCATGAGCACAAGCCATGGATATAGCACTATAGGTGGAATAAAGTATGATGATAGGGGTAAATATTGAGAAGACAAAAGAGTAAGAAAGTCTCACATCGACGCGGCTAACCAACGGGCTATGGAGATGCCCATCAATTGATATCAATGCGAGGAGTAGGGATTGCCATGCAACAGATGCACGAAGAGCTACAAGTGTATGAAAGCTAATATGAAAACTAAGTGGGTGCGCACCCAACTTGCTTGCTCATGAAGACCTCGGGCATTTGAGGAAGCCCATCATCGGAATATACAAGCCAAGTTCTATAATGAAAAATTCCCACTAGTATATGAAAGTGACTACATAGGAGACTCTCTATATGAAAAACATGGTGCTACTTTGAAGCACAAGTGTGGTAAAGGATAGTAACAATGCCCCTTCTCTCTTTTTTTCTTCTTTTTTTTTCTCTTTTTCTTCTCTTTTTCTTCTCTTTTTCTTCTTTTTTTCTTTTTCTTTTTTTTCTTTTTTTTCCTCTCATTGTCCGGAGTCTCATCCCAACTTGTGGGGGAATCATAGTCTCCATCATCCTTTCCTCACTGGGACATGCTCTAATAATGAATAATGATGATCATCACACTTCTATTTACTTATAACTCAAAAGAAATAAAAATTACAACTCGATACCTAGAACAAAGTATGACTCTATATGAATGCTTCTGGCAGTGTACCAGGATGTGCAATGATCTAGCGTAACAACGATATCAAAAAATGGACAAGCCATGGAAATATCATGCTAGCTATCTTACAATCATGCAAAGCAATATGACAATGAATGCTCAAGTTATCAAAATGGAGGCGGTGGAAGTTGCATGGCAATATATATCAGAATGGCTATGGAAAGGCCATAATAGGTAGGTATGGTGGCTGTTTTGAGGAAGATATAATAAGGCTTATGTGTGATAGAGCGTATCATATCACGGGGTTTGGATGCACCTGCGAAGTTTGCACCACATCTCGAGGTGAGAAAGGGCAATGCACGATACCGTAGAGGCTAGCAGATTGCAAAAAGGTAAGAGTGCATATAATCCATGGACTCACATTAGTCATAAAGAACTCATATACTTATTGCAAAAGTTTATTAGCCCTCGAAGAAAATTACTACTACGCATGCCCCTAGGGGGATAGATTGGTAGGAAAAGACCATCGCTCGTCCCCGACCGCCACTCATAAGGAGGACAATCAATAATAAATCATGCTCCAACTTCATAGCATAACGAGAGACTATACGTGCATGCTTCGGGAATCACAAACCTTAACACCAATATTCTTACTAACCACAACCATTTACTAGTACCTCCCACATATTACCATCTCTGTATCGCAAAACTATTGTAAGGAATCAAACATATCATATTCAGTGATCCATAAGTTTTATGTAGGATTTTATGACTAACCATGCAATTGACCAATTCCTGTTGACTCTCTAAATAGGTATAAGTGTAGCAATAGAGTTTAATTCTTTCTACAAAATATCATGCTCTAATAAGTATAAGTGAAGCAAAAGAGCATTCTTCAAATAGCGGTTTTCTATGTGAAGAGAAACAGGCAATCCAACCTTCAAATGATATAAGTGAAGCACATGAAGCATTCTATAAAGCCACACTCAAAAGATATAAGTGAAGTGCAATGAGCATTCTATAAATTAACCATGGACTATCTCATACCAGCATGGTGCATAAAATAAAAATGAAGAATAAACACAAAAGACGCTCCAAGATTCACACATATCACATGAACGAAACGAAGATGAAAACATACTGATACTTGATGAAGAAAGATGGGATGCCTTCCGGGGCATCCCCAAGCTTAGACGCTTGAGTCTCCTTGAATATTTACTTGGGGGTGCCTTGGGCATCCCCAAGCTTGAGCTCTTGCATCTCCTCCTTCTTCTCATATCGGGACCTCCTCGATCTTTGATCACTTCATCCACATAAAACTCAACAGAAACCTCGGTAAGATCCGTTAGTATAATAATGCAAATCACTGCTCTAAGTACTGTTGCAAACCAATTCATATTTAGTTTTTGCATTATCCCTGCTGTATTATAACTTTTCCATGGCTTATACCACCGATAGAATCGGTAGTTTCATCAAAACAAGCAAAACAATGCATCAAAAATAGAATCTGTCTTAAACAGGACAATCTGTAGCAATCTGAACACCTACCATACTTCTGTACTCCAAAAATTCTGAAATATTAGGAAAAAATAAAAAAATTGTATAGAAATACTGTGCAAAATGTTTTAGAACCTTTCGACGTTCCAGTAAAAAATGTAAAATCACGCACTACAGCAAAAGTTTCTGTTTTGCACCGCACATACCAACAAGCAATCTAATCATCCTAAATGCAAATCTTGGCACATTATTTTTATAATACAATGGATTTGTACAAGGGGATAAGTATTTTTATGAGAATCTTCATGAAAAATTTACATTGTTTCCATGAGCATGAACACAAGTGTTCAAGGTCGACCCTCACTTCTCCAATGCATCACCTTTCAATCGCTTCTCTTTTAGTGAAGTTTTAAGTTCCCCTCAATATTATTTTTTAAACTTTATAAAAGCACTCAATAGAAATAAATGACTCTCTAAAACTTCTGGGTTGTCTCCCTGGCAGCGCTTTCTTTAAAGCCATTAAGCTAGGCATAAAGTGCTCAAGTAATGGATCCACCCGGATCCCAAGGTATATCAAAGCCAATTTTAATTAGCAATGATTTGGCATTTAGTAGTGAGCACAAAGCAACATATATCATGCAATGACGGAGTCTAACTCTCTTTCTAAGCATCGGCATGTCATACAAGAACAATTCATGCACATCAAGTAAAGGCCAATACATAGCATAAGCAGTTTCTTGCAATTTTATCGTGTTGGAAACATAGAGAGGTGGAGATATAGTTCCTCTCTCATAATAATTGCAAGTAGGAGCAGCAAACACATGCATGTTACATTCATCAAAATCATCATGTGTAACGGTAAAAGGCAACCCATCAATGTAATCATTAATAAGTGCAAACTTCTCCGATATAGTGTAGTTGGGAGAATTCAAAAAGATAATAGGACTATCATGTGTGGGTGCAATAGCAACAATTTCATGTTTAACATAAGGAACAATAGCAAGTTCATCTCCATAAGCATAATTCATATTGGCATCTTGGCCACAAGCATAGGAAGCATTAAGTTTATCAAAAAGGTATATTTCAAAAGAATCAACGGGATCATAGCAATTATCATAACATTCATCCTTAGATAAGCACGAAGGGAAATTAAACAATGTATGAGTTGAAGAGTTACTCTCATTAGAAGGTGGGCACGGGTAGCTAATCCGCTCTTCCTCCTTTTGTTCTTCACTCTCCTCACCATCTTTTTCATCCAATGAACTCACAGTTTCATTAATTTCTTCTTCCATAGACTCCTGCAAAATATTAGTCTCTTCTTGGATAGCGGAGACTTTCTCAATAAATATATCAATATCAAAATTGTATTTATAATTTTCATTGCAATATTTAAGGATGGCAAAATTTTCAGGTCTATAAACATCATCATCAAAGGCTTCATACTTTAAAAGCAAAGATTCAATTTGATAAGCACCCTTAAAAGCAACAAATTCTTCTATTCGTTCCACATCATAGTAATCATATCTACCATTGGCATAAGAAGCCAAGGTTTCATTATCATTAAATTTGCATGAAAAGGGAAGGTGTGGAGCGTTCATCCTAGAGCAACAAGTATAATCATATCTAGAGCATAAATTCCAAGCATACCATTTCAACATATGAATTTGATCCCATAAGTGTTTCCCTTTTTGTGTCAAGCAATAATCCCTAAAGTATTCACGTTGATCCATCGTGTCTCCCATTATCAAGTTGAACAGGGTTTTCTCAGGATTATCAAAGTGGTGCATAATATCTTTCACATAACGAGCATTGAGGGTTTTAGGAGGTTCCCCATCTCCATGAGTAGCAAGTACAACTAATTTTTTTGGTGTTTCGTGTTCCATATCCATAACTAAAGATAGAGAACAAATTAGAACAGGAAATAAAAACTACTTAGTGATAAAGCGAACAAGCACACACGAGAATATTCACCCCACGCTATTGCTCCCTGGCAACAGCACCAGAAAAAGGTCTTGATAACCCACAAGTATAGGGGATCGTTTGTAGCCTTCTTCGATAAATAAGAGTGTTGAACCCAACGAGGAGCAAAAGGCAGAACAAATATTCCCTCAAGTTCTATCGACCACCGATACAACTCTACGCACACTTGACGTTTGCTTTACCTAAAACAAGTATGAAACTATTTTGCAAGAATAAAACTACGAGTACTTTGCGAGAATAAAACTACAAATAAATTGCAAGGTAATAAAAGTGGATAGCTTTTGTCAACAAGAAAGTCATTTGTCCCTAGGCAATCGATAACAAGTACCGATAATCATTCTTGTAATTTTATATGAGGGAGAGGCATGAGCTAACATACTTTCTCTACTTGGATCATATGCACTTATGATTGGACCCCTAGCAAGCATCCGCAACTACTAAAGATCATTAAGTATCAAGTCCTCTTTACTCCCATACGCCATAACCCACTTACTCGGGTTTAAGCTTCTGTCACTCTCGCAACCCACCATAAGCGAACCATGAACATATTGCAACACCCTACAGCGGGGCCCCTCACGTTTACATGAGATGGAGGGCACCATAGGACAGCACCATAAATAAAATATACAATCATACCAACCAAGATCACGATTAACCCACAGGACAAAACGGATCTACTCAAACATCATAGGATAGCCAAATATCATTGGGAAATAATATATGGAGTTGAGCACCATGTTTAAGTAGAGATTACAGCGGGGAAGAGAGGTGTTACACCACTGCATAGAGGGGGAGAGAGTTAGTGTTGACGGTAGCAAGATTGTTCATGTACACCGCCGTCACGATCCTTGCCCCGGTGGCACTCCGGCGCCACCGGGAGAGAGGGGGAGAGAGCCCCCTACTTCTTCTTCTTCCTAGGCCTCCCCCCTAGATGGGAGGAGAGTTCCCCCTCTGGTCCATGGCCTCCATGGCGGTGGAGGGGCGGGAGCCCCTCCGAGATTGGATCTCCCTCTCTGTTCTCTTCTGTTTCGCGTTCCCCAGATCTGGCCCTTCACCGTTTCTTAAATTCCTGGAGATCCGTAACTCCAATTGCGCTGAAATTTTAACACAATTTTTTTCCGGATATAAGCTTCCTTGTGCCCGAAGTAGAGCTCCAACCGACGTACGAGGTGGGCATAAGACACCTGGGCGCGCTTGGGCCCCCAGGTACACCCTGGTGGGTTGTTGTCACTGTGGGCCCCCTCTTCTGATGATTCCAACTCCCAAAAATCACAAATATTCCAAAATAATTCTCCATAAAATTTTATTGCATTCGGACTTTGTTTGATATGGATTTTCTATGAAACAAAAAACATGCAACAAACAAGAACTGGCACTGGGCACTGGATCAATAGGTTAGTCCAATAAATCATATAAAAAGTTGCCAAAAATATGTGAAAGTTGTATAATATTGGCATGAAACAATCAAAAATTATAGATACGACGGAGACGTATCATCATATTGGGTATATTGCCATTGTCAAACTGGAAAGATTGACATTTGTTGATCTAGTAACATTGCCATTTGTCAACCTTGTAACACTGCGATTTGTCAAAATATGTAGCTAAAAATCAATAGCACTATCTAATTTTTGCAACTAAAATTCAGTAATTAAGCATAGATTTCATTCATTGATTAAGCAGTCACTCTTTATACAAACAGTTCAACTCGGCAGCTGAACCGACCAAACTTTTCCCCAATTGTTGTCGACCACGTACTGAAATAGCTAGTTCATCTATATATACTAGCTAATTTTAAGTCTGTTGTACAGTTTCACCACATCTATAGTCAGATGAACTGAATAAAATAGCCCCTAAATACTACTACTACGGAGGGGCTTTGTACTACTTCCGGTAGCCTCTCCTCTGCCGAGCGCGCTCAGTAAGAGGCAGAGGAGGAGGAGCCTACCGACGAGCTAGACAACTGCAATACGGTGCCTGCCGCTGCTGCACCTTCAGCGACGCTCACCTCGAACGCCCTCTGCCGCTCCAGACGGCCCCTGTCGAAGAGGTGGTTCTCCTCGTAGATCTCTTGATTCCTCACCTCTGCGCTGGCGTGTGCTACGGCCACGGCGGCGGTAAGTCTCTTTGCGTGCTCGACGAGGCGCTCCTCCTCCTCCCGCAGGAACTTGGTGTAGCGCGTAAGGTCGCTGACGCATGTGCGGGCCTCCACCTCTGCCTCCCGCCTTCGGGCGGCGGTGGCGGAGTGGGTGATGACCCCCGTGATCGACGGTGGGCTGGCGGCCATGGCGGTCGACGATGGGGTGGCGGCCACGACCACGACCTCCCGCCTTCGGGCCGCGGCAACGGAGCGAGTGATGGCCATGGTGGCCGGCAGTGGGGTGGCGGCCACGACGGCCACCTCCCGCCTTCGGGCCGCGGCGGCGGAGCAGGCGATGGCCTTGGCTTTCGACAGTGGTGTGGAGGCCATGGCAGCAGACGGTGGGATGGTGGCAATGGCAGCCAGCAACAGCTGTCGACGGGCAGCGGCGACGGAGCTTGTGGTGGGTGTTCCGCGCACACCCAACACGGACGCCACACGCACTACACTACATCGGGGACTGCGCCGCCGCCGCGGTGTAGCCTCCCGGCTAGAGCTGTCCTCTGATGACGGCGGAGTGGATGAGCGACGATGACGGACCGGTGCCATTGGCGATTGTGGGAGAAGCAGACGAGATAAGCTACAGGGAGGGAGGGGAAAATGCGACGCAGGACTCGCCGGCCATGAGGGTTTATATAGCAGGCCGGTAAGCATTGGGATTTTGGGGGATTTCACCGACTCAGGCGGGAAGCTTGCTTGGGAACCTGTGCGGTTGCGCGGGAACGGGCTCACCACCGTTTGGCCAAAAGAATGCCCCCGCGCGCTGCTCAAGCTTGCGCTCTAAGCCGTCTGCGGTAGCTGGGTGACAAGACGTGAGAGAGGAGGACGAAAGGACACGTACACATACAGTTAATAAAATAAAAATGTTTGCGATTAAATTACCTACTACCCGCGTCCTGGTTTATAAGTCGTCTATGTATTTTTGTGCCAAATTTTGACTATAGATTTAACAAATAAAATACGAATGCATGTCGCTAGAGATTATATTGTTGGATTCGTATTTGAACATAGTTTCCGATTATATAATTTTTGTAACATGCATTAACATTTCGTTGGTTAAATTTAAGGTTAAAATATGGCATAGAATATAAAGGGGACTAATAGACCAAGACGGCGGTAGTAGCACACGGCCGCTCTCTACGCAGCGACGCAACTGTCGGCCGGCTTGTAGACGACCATTTCCTGCGTGTTCAACTGCTCTATGCGTGTGGTTGCTTGCGGTTGAGGCGGCCGCGGCGCGCTCTACTCGTGTCCCGCCATGCGCACTCTGCTCTCTCGTCCCTCCGGGCGCTCTGCCCTCGTCCCTCCACGTGCGCTGCCAGTGTTTTGGGCTGGCGCACGATCACGCATGTTCATGTGCATGCGGTTGCGCCGGGCGCGGCGCGACGATGTAGTTACCCGCTGCAAAAACTGCCATGCGGACGCGCCGAGAATCCAGGCCGCCCGACCCCCATTTATTCTTGCGGCCATTTACCTTCATCTCTTGCGCCACACGACACAATAAGCACACCCACGATGACACATACAGAGAGGACATCCAGCGGTTCCAATGGCGCTCCCCATGGCTCCAATGGCGCTCCCAGCAGCCGACGACGACAACGGCAGGCAGTTCACCACGCATCACATAGTGGACACCCACGTGAGGGGGAAGGCCCTCTCGGTGGTGTACACGAACGAGCCGGTCTCGGTGGAGAGCTCCATCCAAACTATGGAGCAGTTGCTTGCCGAGGACAAGTACCCAGTGGTCGGCTTCGACCTCGAGTACACCATCGGTCGTGCCGGGCACGATCAGAAGGTTGCCGTTGCCCAGTTGTGCGTGCGACATGACGTCCTCATCTACCACTACCACCTGGCCACAAGGCCTTGCGAGCATTTCTCCAGGTTTATCAACAGCTCCGACTAAAGTTTTGCTACGGTGGACACCACCAACAATCTAAAAGCGATCAAGGTTTCAGGCTTGAAATGCTAGAATCTTGTCAACATCCAGGACCACTACAAGGTCTGGGGCAGCGACAACAACAAACAAAACTCCCTGGTTGACCTTTCCTCGGCCATCATTGACCCCTACTACATGAAGATGAAGGATGAGAGCAAGAAGGACAAGAACGCCTGGCACAGTGTCTGGCATGAGAGACTGGAGGAACAACACGTCAAGTACGCGGCCAAGGACGCGTACACAAGCTACAAGATGTACATGCGGATCGTTGACATGAGGGAGTGTCTTCTTCCTGCCCCAGATGAGGGATCAAGCCACAGAGCAGTGGCGGGAGAGTCACAAGAAGTAGATGACTAGACGATCGTTTCTCCTAGTTTAGAATGCATGCAATTGTTTATTGAGGTGTGTGTGAATGATTTGTGTAGTCACTTATGTAATTGGATATTTATTCCAGTTATATATATATATATATGCTATTCTTTTGTAGACAGAGCAAATCACACGGCTTATTAGCAGCAGTCGTCTGTGTTATTATTGGTCTTCGCACACATTTCTGATTACGGAACTGTTTGCCGCGTATCAGACACATCTTGTTCAGTTGAACCATTTCTATTGTGTTGCCTAATCACACACAGTTCATCCTAGTGAACTGTATGTCGTATATCGCACACACCCTCATCTGGCCGCCCATTTCTGTTGTTCTGCATCATCACAAAAAGTTCTTCTAGATTAACCGTTTGCCACTCATCGCACACGCAACTCCAATATGAACCGTGTTTGATGTCGCCGCCATCGCAAACATTTTGCATCTTTTTTGATGGTTTATTACATCACCGTTTGTGACTGATGTATCACACATAGTTTCATCGAAGGGTCTCTGATTCGACTGTCGCGTTTGGACCATCCTGCAGTAGTGGAAGTCACTACAGGTAGGGTTGTGTGGCTTCTCGAGGCATGGGTATCAACCCTCTTGGTGTACAAAAGGTGTGAAGTTCCTGGAGGCACGGAAGTATGGAAACAGAGGCATCGGTCCGAATAATTGGTTAGAGAGGCTCGGTTGTGGATGCACAGTTGTGAAGTCTCTATGCCCATGGGCGTGTGGCACCACAGGCATGGGTTCGAATAGACAATTAGAGAGCCACGGCTGTACATAGGTCAGTTGCACACAACAGTGTAGTTTTGTGGCATCTTGTAGGACGTCTGTTTGGAGAAGAACCTGTGTGCAATATCAAGAAGGTTCTCAATGCACATAGAAGTGTTTGATGTCAAATGGTTGTTGTGTGGTTTTAATTTTTTTTCAATGTGGTTAAACTCTGAAAGTGCTTGTCCCTTGCCTCTATGTACTGAATGTTCTTCTGCAATATTTATGAATTGTTCACGCCAATCTTGAATAAGCATTTTACAGAAAGTTAAGAACGATGCAATCACATATTCTTGTAATGCATGATCCATCTTGTACAAGATAAGTATGAAAATTATAATACAATATCGTGCAACATATTTATCCTTCTATAATCATAGATACAAGATATGTTCGCTCAATAGGAGATAACTTACTAGTTGTATTTAGACATGCAAAACATACTATGCATTTGTACATGAGCACACCACTGTGTTCAATGTAAAACAGTAATACAGTTCACACAACATCTTTGACCAACAACAATCATAGTTACAACATAGGTTCGTTCAATCTAAATTATCAAACTACTAGGTACTACTAGTTTAATGTAGACATCCATTTTCTCGCAATTCACCACCCGTTGTTTCCCTTCCTGTGCTTCCAGCCGCTAGAAGATCCCTCGTCTTTGTTCTTACGTGGGCAGAGTCTTTCCTTCAATGGTTGTTGGTGGAGGTGACGTAGCCCATCCTTGATTATTAGGATTCTACGGTACAACTCATAGATAACATACCCATCTTTTGTTGCGTACTCAAGGTGTAGTGGGGAAAGCGGTTTCCACTCCCAGTACTGGTGCTTCTCCTTTTGGGAATGATTTCTTCATGTTCTTGTAGGAGGGGTCGACGATGGCCGCTGCAGGGTGAGCCATGGAGTCCCTTTCTCCACCACCCTTGATACAGAATTGCCTCTGGATGTCGATGTGGTGGTTGTCTGGATTCTGATCCATGCACATGCAAGCATGGTCTTGTCGCCCCAGGTGTCGACGCTAGCGAAAGTTACCGCTTTGCATTGCAGGAAGTCAAGCAATGCTTGGGAGCGCTCGGACCTGCAGTAGTGGTATATGAGGACATGCTCGTGCATGGCAAGTTGCACGATGGCGATCCTTTGACGTCTATAACTACTCTTACGTGTGTGCTCAAGGTCGAGGCCCACGAACATGTTCTTCTCTTCCTTTAGCCATTCCTCATACTTTTTGATGATTCGCTCCACGGTCTTTGGGTCGTTGGTGTACACCACCTCCATGTCGGTGCAACAAACCCCAGGTGTGTTGCCCGGACTGTACACAGGCTCAAGGGCAAGGTTACAGCATCCAAGACAAGGCTAAGCAGAAGAGATAGCTCTTTGAGAAATCAAAGAGCGGATCAAGAAGACCAAGATCAACCAAACAAGTAAGATATCACTAAGGAAAAAAACCTCACCGGGCAGGCGAGCCCGGCAGGGTCGAGGTTACCCCCAAAGACAAGTCTCAAGACTCCCCTGGCAGGCTTGCCGGGGATGCCGAGGGCGGCTTACCCCGCCAAGGCTCCACTGCTCCACCTCACAGCAACGCAAGTCACCTATCGGTGCGGTGTCAAGCCCCCAGGAGATTATGTGGCTATTCTCCGGCATGTGGCAGCCATTTCCAAGGAAGATCATCCCTAAATGACACCCGTCCAGGAGACGTGTCACGCGGACAGGCGAGAAGGTGGCTGCATGGCACGACAAGGCTTGCCGGGCCACACCACGATGTGACACTAAGCGGCGCATTTAATGCGCTCTGTCCTGTGTGCAGAGTTAGGTATGATAGCACTGTGGCTATCTAATCAGTGCATAATGACTATTTTGCCATTGTGGTAACCCCTTGACCTATAAAAGGAGTGTCGTGGCAACCTTATAAAGGATTCGTACCCTTGTACACTCATACGCGCGTAGCTACTCTCGCCAGGCGGCCTTGCCGGGCTAGAGCGCTGCGTCTCCACAACGGTCCTTTCATCAATCCACCAAAGTAGGAGTAGGGTTTTACGCCTTGCGGCAGCCCGAACCTGGGTAAAACTGCCCGTGTCATCGCTGCCGTGCTGCTCTATGCTTTCCGCTCTTTGTGTAATGTGCTCTTCCCCCTTGCCGAACCACATGGGGCCGATGTCCCCATAGGTGGCCATGTGATACCACGACATCTTTGGAGCGCCAGGTAGGGGGAGCGCTTGCGTGAACCCGAGAGTGTAAGCAGCGCGTCATCTTCATCATTGTTTTCTTCATCAACGGCTTCATCATCCATGGCGCCCAAAAAGAAATCCGGTGCTTCAGCTCACCCGTCCACCTCGAAGGCCCCCTTGCATGCAGCCACTAATGCCGTGGGGGCTGCGGGGGAGCATGGGAACACCGACGCCACGGGGAACGTGACTGGCGCAGGGGGCGCCATCACCGTTCCCCTTGTGGCCGAAGCAGGAGCAGGAGGCACCAGAGGAGGGCGACACCAACAACACCCCGGCGGCCATGCTCCACAAGGTGCGGGTGGGGAGAATATTCCGTCTCTGCCTCCCCACCTCGCAGAGGGACACAGCCGCAGCGATGGCGCTCGCCCTAATGCGGATCGTAACCTCCTAGCTACCCCCACCGCGGGTGTGGCTACAGGGCCCGCGCCACCCCCAGGACAAGCTAGCCGAGACGATGCGCCAAATGGGGTCATCAACCCCCAAGCGCATCCGCCTCGTTGTCACGCTGCCCTGGCGATTGGCTCGCGGTGGCGAGAACATGGCGCCACCACTACAGGCACCATCAGAAGTCGGGCGACGTCGCGATCCGCATCGTCATCCATGCCAAGCACCGCTTCGGGAGCCATGGCGCAGGCCCAGCTCCTGTTGAGATATCTGCCAGCGGCCAATCAAATGGATGAGTGGAGAGCCACTATCCAGAGCCTGATTGGTTTCGTTGAGGTGGGAGGATCACAGCAGGCAGGCCCGCCACAGCCTCCACCAATGGCGGCAACGACCCAAGCCGCTGGCTGCATCGAGGGAGCCGTTTCAACGGTGCAGTCCCCTCCACAACAGCCAGCGCAGGGGCCGCAGCCAGAGCCACGCAACCAAGAACCCGACGACGTATCAATGGTTTCATCTGATCCTCAGGCACGTCGAGACCAGCGACGGGTCCTGGAAGACAGGCGGAGGGAAGACGCGCGCATCACCTTCGGGCGACGCTGTGAATCCCGCCGCCAGTCTGATAGGCGCAATGGCCCCGACGTCGACGAACCCATGCCCGGTGGGGGCGGATACCTGCCTTTTGAGGTTGGGTGCCCCACCTTCACTCGTAAGCTACGACAAGTCCGTTGGCCATCTGCCTGCATGTTCAAGCCAGAGATACCAGAAAAGTACGATGGAAGATTGAACCCGACAGAGTTCTTGAGCATCTACACCATCGCTGTTCAAGCTGCTGGAGTAAGGAACGAGAAGGTGTGGCACCCCGATAGAGGGCCGACGCACGCCAGCCCCAGGATAAGACCTGGCGCACGTCAAAGACATGATACAGCAATTCCAGGCACAAAAATGGCTTTATTATATGAAATGGAGTATTACAATACTGTTGCTTACAACAATATTACATGACTCCATGGCTAACTAAAATGGCAGCGGAGGTCTTGGTTCAGTGGCAACAACGTCTCTAGCTGGGCTCCACAACTCACGGGATTGGCTGGGTTACGATCTAGCCTGACAGATCTTCTCCTGCAACTGGCCACGTGCAAGGCCAGGTGAGTACTTTGAATGTACTGGCAAGACAACCAAATACATAGCATCCAAACAAGCAGATGACAAAGCAAGCCCTATGCCATTATAAGGATTTATTCTAAACATGGCATGGAATTAACAGGAAGACATGGATCAAGCATGGCATAACATGGATCTAGCATATAATCTACATAACATAGCGTGGCAATGATCACAATAGGTGCTCAAGGTGCTAACCGTTACCGATTACCAACTTACTCTCTTCTGGGTTGTCCCACAACCCTCGAAATACTCATGATCCACTGAGCACTTCCGAACATAAGACAAGTTCTTCCATCAATATTATTACTGTTACGGTTGACCACCTAGTGAGGTCTGGACGGGCTGTCCAATATCGTGGATGCGGCTATTCGAATAGATTTTACACTCTGCAGAGGTTGTACACTTTACCCACACCATGGAGCACCTGACCTCGTGATCCCATTCAGGTGGACCAACGTTGCTCCAACGAAACCTGCCTAACCAGTGACTCCTCCATCGTACCACCGACAATCATACCCTCCCAGAGTCATGTCCTGGGTGGCCCCTGTGTCACTCTTACACCTGCCACCATCGTGGCCAACACAACTGTCCCAAATGGGGACTCCCGGGCTAAACAATCAACTGGGCTCACAAGGTTATCGCCGCCTACCTGATCAGGGTAGCACGCACGCATAACCTTCCCTAGGTGGTGGTACCAGTGAAAGGGCACAAAGCTAGACCAAGTCAAGGCCGTCCCATACCGGCAAATGTGGCTGCACGAATAAGCCCGGACAGGTGACTCTGGATCAACCAGCTAAGTTTGGTTTATAAATTCAATTTAACATCTCCATCATTCGCACCATTACCTCAACAATTATAAGTGTGAACAATCACTTAACATCAGCATAGCAGAATCATGACAACATTGACAAACATGGCATGAGATCAAATCCTGGTACTAACATGATAATAGTATTAACAAGATTGTTGCTAGCATGGCAAAATAAGGCATGAAAACAAGTCATGACATTAGATGAAAAGTAATGCTAACATCTAATACAGATGACATAACAGGTGTATGCAAGTGCAGACTAACAGGCGATATAGATGTACTACGGTAAACACACAGGGTGCAAGCAAAGTCATCACGCAAGTTCGGAGCTCATGATAAGAGGTTGGCTTGCCTGGGGGTGAAGGAATACACCGGGTGGAAGTGCGATAAAACTCCGGGAAGATTTGCCGGAAAGGTTTCCCTCTCGGAGGGGCTGATCGACGGGCAAGGGTAAAATGGTCATTTTCACAGTGTGAAAACATTATGAAAATGACGGCATTGGAACGGGCTCGATGAACTGAAGACGTGGGCGTTGGTTTTACCTCAATCGGAGTTACGGTCGCGGAGAAACGTCCGTTCATTCGTTAGGCCGAAAACAGACGAAAATCTGTCCATTTCAGACGTTAACTAGCGAATGTTCACTATTTAGCCACATCGGCCGGCGGCTGAGAAAAGAGAAAGCGCCTTTTAAGAAATACGCCTTCGGAGAACTGAAAACGTATTTTAGTAAAAGACGTTTCCACTTACTGTCGCGGGCCCGGGTTGACTTTTCTTACTCCAGCTGACGAGTGGGTCCCACCATAATCTCCTTCCTCTCTATCCTCCTGGTCGTCCTCTTCCCGAGCTGGAACAAAGGCGGAACAGGGGTGCCCGCGGCGGCTCGGGCCTCAACGGCTGCTGGTGCTCCTCGGCACGGCCACGACTGCCGGCGGGACGGACGAACTCGCGGTGCCAGCCCGCGCCCGGGAGTGGTCGCCATGGAGCTCGGGGACGCCCAGATGAGGTGCGGCCATAGTGACAGAGGGGGTGGTAGAGGAGCTTTGAGAGCTGCGCCGGCAGAGCTCCCTCGCCAGAGTTGAGGGCGACGGCGGTCTGCGGGCTCCAAGGGGAGGCTAGGGGGGCAGAGGAGAGGGAGGGGAAGGCCGTGGCGCTGAAATTTCATGTGGGCGCCGGTGGCAGAGCTTCGACTGTGGGAGGAGGAGGGAGCTCGAGGGGGCTCAGAGATGAGGGGGCTGGGGCTTCTGGTGAGGAGGGGAGGCCGGGGCACGCCTTAAATAGCTGGGGGAGGAGGTCTCGCGACGGCTGCCGAGGTTTCCAGAGCTCGTCGCTGTGGCGGAGCTCGAGCGGGGAATCCAAGTCGGCAGAGGCGGCTATGGGCTAGGAGACAAAGGCAGGATGTCTCCGGACATCACACGCGCTTGGTGGAGAGCTCCGGAGCGAGCCGGACGCCGGCCGAAGCTGCTGGGCGCCTGGTGCCTTGGCGAAGATTCAGCGGAGCACCCATGTCGGCACGGCCGTCCAAAGGCTATGGGACGAGGGGGAGAAGGCTCCGGAGAGTACACGCGTGCGGTGGCTAGCACGTCGGCACACACGGACAAGCTGAAGCTCGCTGGAAGCGGCCTCCCGAGGCCTCCAGAGCACAGAACGCCCCCTGTACCTGCATTTGTCGTGGTCACCACGCGACCATCGCCTTGCCACGTCTTACTCAATGCCAAATCGGGTCTGGGGTGATCTACACACTTCTCTGGGTTAACATGTGCATCTGGAAGACATAGGAAAGCTCAGATGTGACTGCACTAAGGTCAACTACTGATGAATAGCAAGGTGTTTGATTGATGATATGGACAGCTCCTTGCTGCTCTTGGCTTGATCTTGGGCAGGGTTTAGTCATCTACTAAGGTAGTCATGCTAGCAAAATTTGAGCTCAAATGGACAACTCTAGATGGTACTTCCTTCACAAAGCACCAATCTGACCAAAAATGCAAATGAGGAAGTAGGGGTCAAATGGATAAATGGATTTGGATGATTTTTGGTGTAGAGTGATGATTTGGTCATTAGAGATAGCTGGAAAAATTTCAACTCAAATTGATCATCTATGAGGGTACTTCCTTCATAGAGTTGCAATCTGGACAGAAACTTAGATAATTTACTGAAGGAGATTGGCTAGATTAAATGGGCTGGTTTTTGGTATCCATGGGTGGTATCTCATAATGAATCACCCTGCAAAATTCTAGCCTAAGGAGATCAAGGAATCAAGCACTTCCTTTGCAAACTAGAAATCTGGGCAGAATCTGCAAAGTGGTGTTGTGCTCAAAATTTAATGGGTGGAACTTGATATTTTGATGGAAATGGTGAAGATAGGGATTTGATAAGCTCCACAAATTATTTGGGATTTTTCCTAGCTACCAAAATTGTAGTTCCTTTGGAAAGGCCCCAAATTGAAATATTGGCTTTAAATAGGAAAATGCAATTTCTTCTATTTAATTATGGCCAATATTGTTATGAGAGCTCAATATGATCACAAAGAATATCTCCACAAGTTTTCATGAACTTTGGAGATGGATAGATATTTTCCTGGATTTAATTCCTCAGAAAGGCAGAAAAAGGAATTAATTCTAGATGAGAAATATTGCATATGACTTGGCAATATTTTTGCACTTCTAGGGTTTATGAGTGAAGGAGGATCTCCGGAAATTTTGGGAGAATCAACAGAGCAAGAAAAATGATAGCTCCTTTGTAAACACAAAGGCAGGATTTCCAGTTCCGATATTTTGGAATTAGGGTTTAGATGGGATTCAGGGTTTACGGATGGAAGGTTGGCTAGCACAAGAGCATGTGAAAGCATTGAGAGGTTGAGGATTGTCTGGATTCACCTAGTCACTCACCAAATTCCAAAGAAAAAATTGGGAGGGAAAAGCTAGGAAGGAATAACAGCACAAAAATCGATAACCCAATTTTTGGGGTGTTACAGAAGGTGTTCGCCAACTACTTCCCTTTGGCACTGAAGCCAAACGTGAGGTCATGGCTGATGCACTTGCCGGAGAACTCCATCTCGACCTGGGCTGATCTGTGCCATGAGTTTATTGTTGCCTTCACGGGTGGCCATCAAGAACCAGGGCGGCCTAGCGACTTACAACTCCTCCCACAGAAGGAAGGAGAGAGTTTGCGGAAGTACATGCAGAGATTCAGCCGGGTGCAAAGGAACATTCCAGACATCCATCCACCAGCTGTGACAGCTGCGTTCCAGTCCAACATGCGCAACCACAAGATACGTTCCAAAATGAACGTTTGGTTGCCCAAGACAGTGAATGAGCTATACACTCTGGCGGATAAGTGTGCCCGAACAGAGGAGGGGAGGTGACTCCCCAGTGAAGAAGATGGCATCAACGTTGACTCAGAGGACGACAATGACGCCACCAATCAGAAGAAGAAGAGCAAGAAACGCAACAAGAAGCGTAAGGATAAAGCAGTGATGGCTGTTGAAGGATCGAGCACTCCTAGTATCAGCAAGAAGGCCAAGACTGAGGCTCCCGACAAGGAAGTTGTAGTGTGCGCTGACTGCCGAGAAGCCGCGGCTACCGAGAAGGCTGACGGGCCGTACTCCAAGATCCATCGGACTAAGGGACACGATCTTCAAGAGTGTCATCAAGTTGAGCAGCTCGTCAACAAGCAGAAAGCTGAGTATGAGAAGCATGACAAAGAGAGAGACCAAGATGGTGCTGGCGGGAGGGCCGAGGTGGTAGAGGAGGTCACCCCGGCAAGGCCCCTCAGTATCAAGGGAAACCGGCTAGAGGCCCTGAGAAGAAGGAATGCGATGATGGGAGTGATGAAGGAGATGAAGAGGAAACCAGCGAGTAGGAGTTCCAGAAGGCCACTGACACCCTGTGCATTGATGGAGGTGCGTCCCTGCACTCCTCTCACCGCCAGCTTAAACAGTGGGCACCTGAGGTCAATGCCATGGAGCCAGCGGTAGATTCTCGGAAGCCGCTCAAGTGGTCCCGCACGCCCATCATCTTTGATGAAGAGGATCACCGTGACCGCACCACCGCGGTAGGGTGTTTGCCGTTGTTGGTTTCACCAACGATCCGCAACCTCAAGGTCACAAAAGATGTTGGTTGACGGCGGGGCCGGGTTGAGTCTGATATCTCCCAAGGTCATCAGCAAGCTCCAGATAGTATATGAAGAGCTCAAGGTTACTGGTACATTCCAAGGGATCAACCCCGGCAGGAGTCGTCCTAAGGGGAAGATCACACTGCCGGTAACGTTCGGGGGGGGGGGAGTTGAACTACTGGACCGAGAAGATCGTGTTTGATGTGGTTGACCTCCCCCTGCCATACAATGGAATCCTTGGCCGCCCTGCCCTGGCAAAATTCATGGCTGCATCCCACTATGCCTGCAACACTTTGAATACGCCAGGACCGATGGGCGTCATTTCCATTCCATCAGACAAGAAGGACGCAATCATATGCGTCGATAAGATGTACTGAGAAGCAGTCGCTGCAGAGGCCGCGGAAGCTACCGCTCTCGCCAAGGAAACGAAGAAAGGGAAGAAAGCTAGCAAGGATGCCAGCAAAGAATCCGGGAAGCGCGCCTCTTCAGAGTGAGCTACGCCTGTTGATGATTTGCCGGAGAGTTCCAATAGCAAGAGATCAAAGGTTGTTGCGCCCGCTGTGAAGAAGGTCCCGGCAGGGTTGGTTGGCGCTGATGGTATATTTACTATCAGCTCCACACTTGATGACAAATAGGAAAGCGCGCTCGTTGCCTTCCTGTGGGCGAATGTCGATGTGTTTGCTTGGCAACCATCTGACATCCCCGATGTTCCCAGGGAGGTAATCGAGCACCACCTTGCTGTCTGCCCACATGCCTGACCCGTCAAACAGAAGGTCCGAAGCAAGCCTTGGAGCGGCAACAGTTTATTGCCGAAGAGATCAAGAAACTCAAAGCTGCTGGTTTTGTCAGAAGAGTGTTGCATCCAACTTGGTTGGCAAATCCAGTGGTGGTGCTCAAGGCGAATGAGAAATGGAGGCTTTGCATAGATTTCACATATCTGAATAAAGCGTGCCCGAAGGACCCATTCCCCTTGCCGTGCATCGATCAGATTATGGATTCCACCTCTGGGTGTGACCTGCTTTCCTTCTTGGATGCCTACTCCGGGTATGACCAGATTTTCATATCCAAGGAAGATGAAGAAAAGACCGTGTTTATAACCCCATGTGGCACGTACTATTTTGTATGTATGCCCTTTGGGTTAAAAAGCACTGGATCCACTTTCGCAAGGGCAGTACAGATTGGCTTTGAGTCTCAGCTGCACACGAATATTGAAGCTTACATGGACGATATCGTGGTCAAGACCAAGGACAGATCAACTCTTATTCAAGATTTGGAAGAGACCTTTGCTAATCTACGCAAGATCAACTTGAAGTTTGTCGCGGGAAACCACGGCCACCTATGGGACCAGGAGGCCCCTTGCTGGTTCGGCAGGGGGGCGTCACATTACACAAAGAGTAGACGAGCGTGTGGCAGCACGACAGAGATCACACAGGCATTTTTACCCAGGTTCGGGCCGCTGTGAGGCGTAAAACCCTACTCCTGCTTTGGTGGATTGATGGTGGAAAGGTGGTGGTGGAGCGTAGTACACTTGCCCGGCAAGGGTTGCCTCAGGGCGGCAGTGGTTGCGCGCGTATGGGGGTCTGAGTTACCCAACCTTCTAACCCTCTCTACGGTCGCCATGGGCCTCCTTTTATAGATTAAGGGGTCACCACAATGGCAAAACAGTCATTATGCACTGATAAGATAGCAAACAGTGCTATCATACCTAACTCTGTGGGCTGACAGGGCGCATTAAATGCACCGCTCAACGTCACATCGTTAGTTGCCCGACAAGGCTTGCCGGGCTATCTCGCCAGCTCCACGCCTGCTCGCTTGACACGTTGCAGGACGGGTGTCATCTGCAGGTGTTTCCTGTAGGGAGAGGCTGCCATGTGGTGAATGGCTGCCACTTAGTCACTCCGCGGTTCGACACCGCACTAATTGACGACGTGGGTCGTGGTGGAGTAGTTGGTGAGGTGGTTTTGCCTCCGTGTGCTCCGGCAGGCCCTGCCGGGACGTCTTGGACGTCGTCTTTCGGGGGTGGCCTCGCCCCTTGCCGAGGTTGGCTGCCCGGCAAAGGAGGCCCTTCTCCTGATGGTGTCTTGCTTTTCTGGCTTGATCTTGGTCCCTCTGATCTGCATGTTAGTCCTTTGAACCTCTTAGTCCCTTGTATTCTGACTTGGGTTGGTGCTTCAATCTCGTCCCCGTGCCTGTGCACAGTCTGTGCAACAGACCCAGGGTTTGTTGCACCGACAGAAGCCCCCAGGCCTGCCCCAATGCGCTGCCGAGCGTCGTCGGGGTAGGGCCTAATAAGTGCACAGGCGGGGTCACTGAAGAGGCTGGTCTCTTGAGGTCTTCTTTGCTTCTTCATTAGCCTTGATTCTGGGCCAGTTTCCGGTTTCTCCGCGCATCGTGCGCAATGCAGTGGAAGAACTTTGATCGTGGCCTGCGGGTTCTCCTCGCCCCACGATCACGGGGCGGAAACTGCCATCCCACTTGCCTCCCGTTTCGCATGCACCTGCCACGTGTTTCGCATGCATTGGGTGTGGTAGGTGGTGGATGTGGAGGGCACGGGAAGGAGTGTCATGGCTGAAAACCGAGCGCTGATGGTTGGCACAGAGGGTCGGCCTTGATCCTTAGAGCTCCAGAGGGTGCAGCAAGGCCGTATTGGAGGAGCGGGGCGGCCATTTCCCGTATGAGGAGCCAGCCCCCTGCCTCGTCCCCCTATAAAAAGGGGCAGGGGCGGTGCCTCTCTGCACACACTTCTTCTTCTCCGCAACTTTTCCCTTCTAGCCATAGTGAGAGGGCGAGGGCGTGACGGTGCCCCAGCGGCGGCGACAAGGGCTTCTACTCAACAGCGCATCCCTCCTCCTTCGGATTCTGTGGTGATGGAACCCGCCGCGAGGGGAGGAGGGAGGGGACGAGGTCGAGGTTGCCGTGGTGCTAGAGGAGGAGGAGGGCGGGGCAGCGCCTTGGCTGCGCCCCCGCCGGCGGCTCCTTCCCCGATGGAAGGCCACGTCGGGGACCAACCTCGAGAGTTCATCATCAGGCTATACAAGCCCTTGTGTGGTCATCTTCGCCTTCCAACTCCCTTTGCGCGGGAGATGGAGCTCGAGCAACTGCGCGCTCTGAGGTTGCACTTGAGGGGCTGTGGGAACGGCAGCATGTGGGTTGATGTCGACTTCCCTATCCCTCACGTCATGTACCTTCACCGTGGCTGGAAGACTTTCGCCTGTGTCCATGGCTTCTTGGAGGGGCACGTTCTCCAGTTCAAATTAATGGAGAGCGGCCTGCTCTCCGTCAAGATCTTCGGGCACTCGGGAGGTCGCTTAGATTGCTGCGCGGAGAGCTCGACTGACGACGAAAGCTCCTCCTCGAGCGGAAGCGACGAGGAGGACAGTGACGGCGATGACGACGGTAGCGGGCGGGGGAGCGACGACTCTGACTCCAGCTGATCACCGCCCGCACCATCTTCATCAGGCGGCAGCACCATCATCTGCATCCGCATCTCCTTCCCGGCAGCGCGATTTGCCAGGGAGTTGGATGCAGAGGTGGGGATGGTGCTCCCGGGCTCTTCCAGCAGTCCTCCAGCCGGACCTCGGCAGGCTTCCTCTCGAGCTGCAGCTCCGTTAGCCCTGCCGTGTCCTGCTGGCCCTGGTGGTGGTGGTCGACGGGTCGCCTCCACCGTGCTCTCCATCGACGCGTTCCCCGGTGCTCCCGCTCCTGTCGGGCTACCTCTCCCGGAGACCGAGGGGGGCAGGCTGGGCTCCCGCCCAGGCGCCCCTTTTGCCCTCCTCGCCTTCGACGGCAATGCCTAGGAGGAGAGGGACAAGAAAGGGCATTACGGGGCACTTATCTTTTTTCAATCTTAAATCTGCAGGCACTTGCCAAATTTTAATTCAAATAATGTAATCTCTCGAGTCCATGTTTGTGTTCCGTAATGCTTGTACTTGTATCAGCATATTAATGAAAAAGATGAACCTTGCCGGGAACCCGTGCATGTGTATGTCCATGCAGAGGCGAGATGCCTCTTTAGTGTAAATAAACGGGTTTTCCCCGGCAGGCTATCCTGTCGGCACCTTTTCTGTCTGCCGAAGAGCTGTGTCTACTGGGCAATAGGCAAAGGGGCCAGCCCCCCGCCAACTTCTTTTTACCAAAGGCCACTACGACCATCCTATCTGAAGCAATGTTCGAGTCAGGGATGGGAGCACCTAAGTCTCAAAAGAGTGGCGGGGTTTTCTTATGCACAAGTTATAACTTACAGAGCACTAATGGACAGGAGGTAGAACTTATCTGTTTGGCTTGCCGGGGATCGCAGTGCCGGGCAATCTTCTCAACTCCTCGTCAAAGCCAAGTCCATGGCAGGAACCTGCAGCTTCATGCGGATGAGAATGAATGCAGGATGCGATCCTATCTATATGCATATGCAAATGCTCATGAAATGCTTATGCAGTGATCTTGGAATGCTCATGCATGCATGCAATCTTGGCCGGGGGCCCCCCACAGTGCTTCATTATTTTCTCTTGCACAGGGTCATCGCCCTGGCTTTGTACAAGGGGTTACATGCAGCAGAGGCAAGGCCTGTACAAAAGGGTGGCTGCCGGGCAGGGCCCGACAGCCACGCCTTACGGGTAGAACTTGCGGAGATGCTCAATATTCCATGAGTTTTGCTACTGAATGCCATCTCCGGTCTCCAGACGGACTGCACCAGGTCTGGTGACTCGTATTACCCGGTAAGGGCCTTCCCACTCCGATGAAAACTTGGTTGTACCCTTGGCGGACTGAACGCGCCTAAGGACAAGGTCACCTTCCTCAAAACACCGAGCGTGAACCCTGCGGCTATGATAGCGATGCAGGGCTTGCTGATAGCATGCAGCACGCATAGCAGCCCGGTGACGGTTCTCCTCGAGTAGCACAGCGTCGTCACGCCGGTGCTGATCTTGCGCTACTTCATCATAGGCAAGCACTCGAGGCGACCCGTAAATGAGTTCCGTGGGGATAACTGCTTCTGCCCCGTAGACCAGGGAGAAGGGAGTCTGCCCGGTAGCTCGGGTTGGTGTCGTTCTGATGGACCAGAGAACTACCGGCAGCTCCTCGATCCACCACATGCCGTGCTTCTGCAGCATATCAAAGGTTCTCATCTTGAGTCCACGCAGCACTTCAGCGTCCGCCCTCTCAGCTTGCCCATTGCTCCGGGGGTGTGCCACAGAGGCAAATGAGATCTTGCATCCGAGGGCATGAACATATTTCATGAAGGCGTGGCTCATGAACTGGGTGCCGTTGTCGGTAATGATCCTTGCCGGAACTCCAAAACGACACACCAATTCTTTCAAGAACTTGATAGCTGACTGAGCAGTCACCTTTCTCACGGCAGTCACTTCCGGCCACTTTGTAAACTTGTCGATAGCAACGAACAAGAATTCAAAGCCCCCGATTGCTCGGGGGAAGGGGCTGAGGATATCGAGCCCCCAGACCAAAAATGGCCATGATAGAGGGATTGTTTGAAGAGCTTGGGCAGGCAGGTAGGTTTTCTTGGAATGGAACTCGCAGGCTTCACATTTGGTGACTAGCTCAACCGCATCTTGGAGGGCTGTGGGCCAATAGAATCCTTGCCGGAATGCTTTCCCAACTAGTGCCCTTGATCCAATGTGGGAGCCACACATGCCTTTGTGTATCTCAGCCAGCAGTTCCTTTCCTTCTTCACGGCAGACACACTTTAATTTCACACCGTTGGGCCTCCTTCTGTACAGAGTGTCATCGACGAACTGATACATACTGGCCCTCCGGGCTACTTTTTCAGCTTCGTCTTGGTTGCCGGGAAGCTCTCCAGTTTGGAGGAAGTGGACAATGTGCCTTGCCCAAGTTGGAGCCTGGGGCTCGGCAACGAGGACTAGCGGCACCTCCTATGCTGCGAGAGCACATGCCTCGTTCACGGGGTCCATGGGCCCGGCTGGAGGGTGTGGTCCGGTAGACTGCGAGGAGTTGTTTCCGGCAGGGTCTCTGCCAGGAGCGGACGGCTCTACCGGGAGAGGCTTACCGGAGTCCAACTTTCTCCTTTTCCGGGCCATTGTTGCTGGGGATACGGAGGGCTGAGTGAGGTGGAGAACAAAAGTCCCTGGTTCCACAGGGAGCTTCTGCGTAGCACACTTTGACAGATGATCAGCTATGCTGTTTTCCGCACGGGGTACGTGCTCTGATTGCAATCCGTCAAAGTGCTCCTCCAATCTCCTCACTTCCTCGACGTATGCCTCCATCAATGGACTTTGGTAATCCTTGTTAACTTGTCTCACCACAAGCTGTGAATCTCCTCGAATGATCAACTTCTTAATTCCCAATTCAGCTGCAATCCTGAGCCCGGCAAGGAGCCCTTCATATTCTGCTGTGTTGTTGGTTGCTTCTTCCCAGGCAAAATGCTTTTGGACGACGTACCTCAAGTGCTCCCCGAAGGGGGCAACAAGAAGCATGCCAGCTCTTGCACCTTGTAGGGAAAAAGCACCATCAAAATACGTAATCCATTCTTGGGGCGATTCCTTGCTAGGGATAGCTGTCTCCGTCACTTCCTCATCAGGGGTTGGCGTCCATTCTGCAATAAACTCTGCCAATGCCCTACTCTGAATAGTTGATGTGCTTTCAAACTTCAAACCAAAACTGGATAACTCCAAAGCCCACTCCACTATTCTGCCGGTAGCCTCAGGGTTTCGGAGTATCTGTTGCAACGGGAAACGAGTGACAACCGTGATCTCATGGGCTTGGAAGTAGTGGTGCAGTTTCCTTGAGGCCATGATGAGACCAAAAATCAACTTTTGCACGCCAGAGTACCTCGATCTAGCCACCTGTAATACGGAGCTAATGAAGTACACTGGGCGCTGCACCACTTTCTTCCTTGCCGCGTCCTTGGGGTTGCTCTCATTGCCGTGCTCATTGCTGCCCTGATCCTTCTCTGACTCTGCCGGTCTCTGCTCACTCTCTGCCTCATCCACTTCTCGCTGCGCTACCAAAGCTGCACTGACTACTTGGTTGGTTTCCGCTAAGTACAGCAGCAACGGCTCCTGGGGTTTGGGAGCGACCAAGGTAGGCATAGAGGACAAGTAGGCCTTCAACTTTTGCAAAGCTGCATCTGATTCTGGGGTCCACTTCATGGGTCCTGCCTTCTTCAAAATTTTGAAGAACGGCAGGGCGCGCTCGGCAGACTTGGAGATGAATCTACTTAGCGCGGCAACGCATCCTGTCAGACGCCTCACATCCTTAACTGTCCTTGGTGCTTGGATCTGCTCGATAGCCTTGATCTTGTCGGGATTGGCTTTGATCCCGCGATGGGATACAAAGAACCCAAGCAACTTGCCAGAGGGAACACCAAATACACACTTCTCCGGGTTGAGCTTCAAATTGATTTTGCGCAGATTAGCAAACGTCTTGTCCAAATCTTGAATAAGGGTGGCCCTATCCTTGGTCTTGACCACTATATCATCCATTTAGGCTTCAATGTTTCTGTGCAGCTGTGGCTCAAAACCAATCTGGACTGCCCTTGCAAAAGTGGACCCGGCACTCTTTAATCCGAATGGCATGCGGACAAAACAGTACGTACCACATGGAGTGATGAACGACGTCTTCTCTTCATCTTCCTTGGACATGAAGATCTGGTGATACCCAGAATACGCATCCAGAAAGGAGAGCAAATCACAACCTGAAGTGGAATCCACAACTGATTGATACGCGACAAGGGAAACGGGTCCTTTGGGCAAGCCTTGTTGAGATCTGTGAAATCTATGCAAAGCCTCCACTTCCCGTTAGCCTTCCGGACTACCACTGGGTTTGCCAACCACGTGGGATGCAGTACTCCTCTGACCAATCCAGCTGCCTCTAGTCTCTTGATCTCTTCTGCAATGAACTGCTGCCTCTCCAAGGCCTGCTTCTGGACTTTCTGCTTGACAGGTCGGGCATGTGGGCAGACAGCAAGGCGGTGCTCGATTACCTCCCTGGGAACACCGAGGATATCAGATGGTTGCTAGGCAAACACATCGATATTCACCCACAGGAAGGCAACGAGCGCGCTTTCCTATTTGTCATCGAGGGTGGCGCTGATAGTGAAAGTACCATCAACGCCAGCCAGCCCTGCCAAGACCTTCTTCACTTGGGGTGCAGCGACCTTAGATCTCTTGCCATTGGAACACTCCGGCACGTCGTCAACGGGTGCCGTGCACTCGGTGGGGGCACGCTTCCCGGACTCTTTGCCGGAGTCCCTGCAATCCCTCTTCTTTCCTTTGCTTTCCTTAGCGGGAGCTGCTGCTGCCGTTGCCTCTGCTGTGACCGCATCCCGGTACATCTTGTCCACACAAATGATTGCATCCTTCTCATCTGATGGGATGGTGATGACTCCCAGTGGCCCAGGCATCTTCAAGGTGTTGCAGGCATAGTGAGATGCTGCCATGAACTTAGCCAGGGTCGGGCATCCAAGAATCCCATTGTATGGCAGGGGGAGATCAACCACATCAAACACAATGCTCTTAGTCCGGTAGTTCAGTTCTCCCCCAAACATTACCGTCAACGTGATCTTTCCCTTAGGACGGCTCCTGCCGGGATTAACTCCTTGAAACATGTCGGTAACCTCCAGCTCTTCCTCTGCTATCTAAAGCTTGCTGATAACTGCTGGGGAAATCAGATTCAACCCGGCCTCGCCATCCACCAACATCTTCGTGACTTTGAGGTTGCGGATTGTTGGGAGACCAACAATGGCAAACACCCTACCGCAGTGGTACGGCTAGGATGATCCTCCTCGTCAAAGTTGATGGGCGTACGGGACCACTTGAGCGGCTTCCGGGCCTCGGGCGCTGGCTCCACGGCATTCACTTCTCGCGCCCACCGCTTGAGTTGGCGGTGCAAGGTGTGCAGAGATGCACCCCCGTCAATGCACAGGGCGTCGGTGGCCTTCTGAAACTCTTGCTCACTGGTTTCCTCTTCATCCCCTCCATCACTCTCATCACCACAAGCTTCCTTCTCTCGACCTCTGGCGGGTTTTCCTTGGTTCCGAAAGGGTTCGCCGGGGCGATTTACTTCACCACCTCGGCCCTTACCGCCAGCAACATTCTGACCCTTTTCCTTGTCATGCTTCTCATACTCTGCTTTCTGTCTTTTGACAAACTGCTCAACCTGATAACACTCTTGAAGGTCGTGGCCCTTGGTCCGATGAATCTTGCAATATGGCCCATCACCTTTCCCGGCTTTCTCGGCAGCAGTGGCTTCCCGGTAGTCAGCGCACACAGCAGCTTCCTTGCCGGGGCCCTCAGCTTTGGCCTTCTTGCCGGTACTAGGCATACCCGATCCTTCAACAGTCATTACTGCCTTATCCCTTCGCTTCTTACTGCGCTTCTTGCTGTTCTTCTGACTGGTTGATTCATCCTCATCCTCTGAATCAATATTGGTGCAATCTTCCTCTCCGGGCAACTTTCTTCCCTCCTCCATCTGAGCACACTTATCCACCAACGTGTAGAGCTCTTTCACAGTCTTGGGCAACCGTACGTTCATCTTGGAACAAATCCGGTGGTTGCGCACATTGGACTGGAAGGCGGCTATCACGGCTGCCGGATGGATATTTGGGATATTTCTATGAACTTTGCTGAATCTCTGTAAATACTTACGGAGGGTCTCTCCTTCCTTTTGTTGGAGAAGCTGCAAGTCGCTGGGTCGGCCCGGCTCTTGGTGGCCACCGGTGAAGGCACCGATAAACTCATGGCACAGGTCTGCCCATGACGAAATGGAGTTCTCCGGCAGGTGCATCAGCCAAGACCTCACATTGGACTTGAGGGCCAAAGGAAAGTAGTTGGCGAACACCTTCTCATCTCTTCCCCCAGCAGCCTGAACAGCGATGGTGTAGATGCTCAAGAACTCTCCCGGGTTCAGCCTCCCTTCGTACTTCTCAGGTATCTCTGGCTTGAACGTGCGAACGGATGACCAACGGACTTGTCGCAGCTCATGGGTAAAGGCAGGGCAGCCAACCTCGAAAGGTAGGCACCCGCCAATATCGAGCGCGGGTTCGTCGACGCCGGGGCTGTCACACCCATCGGTCCGGCGGAGGTCGTCACGGCGTTGCTCGACAACAGCGCGTGTGTCTCCTCTCCGCCTATCCTCTAGGGCTCGTCGTTGGCCTAGACGCGCTCGAGGGTCAGAAGAGGCCATCGAGACGTCGTCGGGGTCTTGATTCTATTGCGCTCGCACTGGCTGCCGTGGCGGGGACTGCACCATGGGGACGGCCCCTTCTGTACGGTCAACAACATGAGCCGTTGCTGTTGCTTGGGGCGGCCGTGGCGGGCCAGCTCGCCGTGAGCCCCCAGCTTCGGTGAAACCGAGCAGACTTTGTGTAACACCCTGGATTTTGCCGATTTTCTTTTTCTTTTGATTTTGGTCCGGATTCGTTTTTTGTGGCTTAGTAGTCTTGCAACCTGGAGGGATCACCCTTGATTCCTCTTCCCAAGTGGCTTGCCAACCTCAAAACCATCCCAAGACCATGCCATTTCCATCTTGGACCAATCCCAATATTCTTTTTTCTTGGGAATATTCCTTTTTTCTATTACAGGAATAACCCTGTTATCCTAGGTTGTGAAGCAACCCACATTTCCATCATTCCCAAAATTCCCAAATAATTCTCATAAATTGTTTGGGTCATATCTTCCTCAAATATGTCAAATCCTTCCTTGACATGTTCAAAAATATTTCACAAATATTCCTTTTCTGATTCTGCCCTAGCCAGCAGTTTGAGAAGCAAGTACCATTTATATTTGCTTGCTTGCTCTCAAACTTTTTGTGCACTCTTTCCTATCCATATCATTGCCACATGCCAAAATTCAACTTTATTTGGATATTAAATCTCCCTTGGCTAATTTCCAAAGTTTCTGGTCAACTGGAATCTTTGTGAAACAAGTGCTAGCTAGGAGTATCCAAATAAGTTGAAATTTTTCAATCATCTTCATATGCTTAAATCATGACTCTCCACCAAGTTTCAACCCTATCCAATCAACTATGTGAGGACAACCCCAAATCTTGGTTTCTAGTCAGATTTTCACATTGTGAAGCAATTATATTTTATATTGCTCCATAATTGCAGAAAATTTACCAGAGCATTCTTCTACCCATGTAACCAATCTCCACAAAATTTGGGCTCATTTCATCTCCCCAGTAATTCCCTATAATTTTCCTAAGATTCTGGTCAGAGAGGATAGCTGTGAAGGAAGTACCATTTTGGCTTGTCCAAATGGCATGAAATTTTTATGGCACTCTCATATGACCAAATCATCATCCTATGCCCAATTTCAGCTCAAGTTTCTACTCTATGTGAGTGGCGCCTCAAAATCTAGTTTCTGGACCAGATTGGTCAGTTGCAAAGCAACTCCATTAATTATTGGTCCATTTCCCTCCAAAATTCACAGGATTATAGCCCCTACTAATCTAAACGTCCTAGACATATCATTTTGACCCTATCACCTTCCTGTTCATCACAAGGGTGTGGTCGAGTTTGCTACAGCAAACTTTCAGTGAAACATCACATCTTCTCTTGGTCTCTTCTGCTGATCTATCACCTCATTTGTAATGTAGCCTGAAGGGACTATGCACCGGACAAGATTTCGTGCCAAAGACATGGCCGTGGCATCATATGCACGTGGTGACCATGCTGGGAGTAGGCCAACTGCATGCTCTGTGCGCCGGCCTTGTTCGATCGCGTCGGCAGGCTGGTTCAGGCCGTCGTGGCTTGTCCCCGCATGCCGGACACCCTCCCCGTCGTCCCCTCGCCCCTCTCTGGTCTTTTCCCCCTCTGGATTCCTCCTCCCTGTGACACGACGAGCGCTCTGCTCCGCCACTATACCCGCACATGCGCCACCGTATATGGACGGGCTCGAGCCTTCCGGAGCACGCCAGCACCCTCTCCGCTCCTCCGCGAAGCTCCTCGACTCCGCAAAATGCCAGCCACGTTGCCCTGCAGCTCCAGCGCGCGGCTAAGATCGCCACCACGGCCATCCTCATCCACCCGCGTCACCGCGGCTATAAAAGCCACCCGAGCCTCTCCTTAGCACACCATCCTCCTCTCCTCGTTCTGCTGGTCCTCCCCGTCCACTCGCCCGAGCTCCGAAGTTCCTCCTCGCCGCCCATTGCCGCCTCGGCCATCGCCGGTCGCTGGCTAGATTCACTCAAGGCTGGCCCCCTCACTCCATTCCTCCACCACCATATCTCCTATCTACCTCCGGCGGAACCTCCCACCCCATTCCCTCGACCACCAGCGCACCATAGCCCCGGTTCCATCTTCACCGATGCCGGCCGTCCGCCATGGTCCATGGTGCTCTTGATCCCGCCCTCTTCGAGGCTCGTATCGTGCATGGATGGACGCGCCTCGGCCTCCTGATCACGCGGGTAGGCAGAGCTTCGCGAACGGTGGCCTGTAGCTCCGGCTATCGCCGTCGGGAGCCACCCTCTGCTCTGCTTCCCCGGCCAGGCACGCGATGAGGAGGGAGAAGGACCTGCAGGTGGGCCCCTGCAGTCAATGAGAGAAGGGAAGGGCGCGGCGGGCCCGCGCAGTTTAAGTGGAAACGGCTTCCGCTGGAGTCGTCTTCCGAACTAGAAGACGTATTCCCCGGAAGTCGCCTTCTGCGTCACCCCGCGCAGTGCTGTTGGGCCGGCCCGTATGTACAGTAGCAGCAGCCGCTGTTTCAACCCAAGCCGGCCCAGAGCTGCAGTGCTCCTTTTCTTTTATCAGTAGATTTTCTGACAAGGACCCGTATGTAAATAAAATATTTGCAGAAAGGTCCCTGGCAGAAAAACCACCACACCTTCTCATCCGTAACTCCAATCGAGGTGATTCCAAAGCCCACTTCTTCGTCTCGTCGAGCCCGACATGTTGGTATCATTCCCACTGTGTGGTCCCACTATGGAAATGACCATTTTGCCCTTGCCGTAAACAGCCCCCTCCGTGAGAGAACTGTTTCCGGCAATCACTTCCACGGACTCTCCGCACTTCTTCCCGATGGTTCCTTCATCCTCAGGCAAGCCACAACTCTCATCTGCATCATCGCATTGCAATATCATAGTTTAACTATTTACTTCAACAACAAATATGAGTTATTTGTGAAATGAATTGGATTATACAAAACTTGAGTAAATTTTCGGATAGGTGACTACCATGTTGAATACCGGATTATTAGTGACTAGTAGCTTACCCACTTGTTGATACTATGATGTTGAGATCACTGTCTACGATTATTCTGGAATTCATCCGGTAGTCGTGGAGATGAGTAATAGCAGTGGCTTAAGTATACTGGTTGTTGGAGTGTCAGCCATGACAGAAATATTATTCGGGGATTAGATATTTCATGGTTGACCTTGAGTCACATGTCCGGACTTATCCGTGCAACCACATTTGCCAGTATGGGATGGCCTTGACTTGGTCTGATCGCGTGCTCTTTCACCGGTACCGCCCGACAGGGAAGGTTATGCGTGCGCGCTACCCCTGGCCCGGTAGGCGGCGATAACCTTGTGAGCCCAGTTGAGTCATTTGGATCCAGGTCCCCGTTTGGGACAGTTTAGTTTTGCCACGATGGTGGCAGGTGTCACGAGGTGACACAGGGGCCACCCAGGGCAGGACTCCGGGGGAGTGTGATTGCCGGTGGTACGATGGGAGAGTCATGGGTTAGGCAGGTTTCGTTGGAGCAATGCTGGTCCACCCGAATGGGATCACGAGGTCAGTGCTCCATAGTGTGGGTAAAGTGCGCAACCTCTACAGAGTGTAAAATCTATTCGAATAGCCGTGTCCACGGTATTGGATAGTCCGTCCAGACCTCACTAGGTGGTCAACCATGGTAGTGATGATAATGATGGAAGAACTCGTCGTATGATCAGAAGTACTCGATGGATCGTGAGTATTCTAAGGGTTGCGAGACAACCCGGAAGAGAGTAAGTTTGCCAGACTTGTCGTGCAGACGGAATCAGGTATATGATATGTTAGCCATGGGATGGCTATGGGATGAGTGGTCGGACGACCACATGATTGGATTGAATTTGGCACAGGTTCGGAATGGATCCTGAGATTATTCGGAGTATGAATTAAATATGCTTTACTTTACCGCATATACTTCAGTGGCTATATGCTATGATGTTGTCTTGCTTTAATGCTGATGTTTGCTGTGAGCTTGCGAGTACATTCAAAGTACTCACCTGGCGTGTCATGCCAGTTTGTAGGTCATGCCATGACTTCTTGCTTGTCGAGGATCCCGAGTTTGCGACCTAGGATACGCGTTCTAGCCAGAGTCCCTGCGGAGTGGAGTCCTTCACCGTCGTTGCTGTTCCACTGCCGAGAGAGTTACTCCGCTGTTAGCATAGAGCTACCCCGGGCAGGTGTAGTGTCGCCGTGCAGATGTTATCCTTGTACCCTTTGTAACCATATCCATTGTAATAAAGAGCTGATTTGTTCTATGCCAACAGTGCCGTATTCCAAAGGACTTGTCCCTGGGCTGGAATACAGGGCGTTTCGGTTTACTCTGAGCCGGGGTGCCACACTTTGGATGGTGGCACGCCATTCGTCCATTTGCTCGGCCGCTGGCGGAAACCTCAGCAGCAGCTGAGCCCGTGCCATGGCCTCCGAGGCTGTACTTGGCATGGGTGATGATGAAGTCGATCGCACCGTTGCTCGGCTCCTGACGGTGCCAGTGGCGGCAGCACTGCGCCCCCGCTGCTGCGGGGCGACCACCTAGATGGCAGGGTGGTGCGGCGAAGGCGCTCGAGGGCCAGCGGCTCCGTCAGGCGCAGCGGCTTGGTTGACCCGTCCCGAGGGAGGTGCACGCGTTGCGACCGCACCCATGGTGGGAGCGGTCGGAGGGCGGCGATTCGCCCCGGCCCGAGCGCCGTTGCTGCGGCTGTGCCCGTCGGCAGGCAGAAGGGGCGCAGATGGAGTAACCCCTTCACTCGGACCTTGTGGAGCGTGGCCGTCGGGATGTTGCTGATGCTGCTCTCCTCCGATGTCTCCTGCTCCTGCGTCGGCCGCGGGGGAAGTGGTGACGGCGCCGCCTACTCCGACCACATCCCTAGCAGCGTCCGCGTCCTAGCGTGTCTCCGCACCCCCCGCAGCGTTAGAGGCCGCGGGCGGCGGAGCCTTCGAGGTGGAAGGACAAGCCAAAGAACCGGGTTTCTTCTTGGGCGCCATGGTCGATGGCGTTGTCGATGATGTTGATGGTGATGAAGGTGACGCGCTACACACGCCTTCAGGTTCGCGCAAGCGGTCCCCCTACCTGGCGCGCCAAAGATGTCGCGGGAAACCACGGCCACCTACGGAACCAGGAGGCCCCTTGCTGGTTCGGCAGGGGGGCGTCGCGTTGCACAAAGAGTAGACGAGTGTGTGGCAGCACGTTAGAGATCACACATGCATTTTTACCCAGGTTCGGGCCGCCGTGAGGCGTAAAACCCTACCCCTGCTTTGGTGGATTGATGGTGGAAAGGTGGCGGTGGAGCGTAGTACACTTGCCCGGCAAGGGTTGCCTCAGGGGGGCAGTGGCTACGCATGTATGGGGGTCTGAGTTACCCAACCTTCTAACCCTCTCTACGGTCGCCATGGGCCTCCTTTTATAGATTAAGGGGTCACCACAGTGGCAAAACAGTCATTATGCACTGATAAGATAGCAAACAGTGCTATCATACCTAACTCTGCGGGCTGACAGGGCGCATTAAATGCACCGCTCAATGTCACATCGTTGGTTTCCCGGCAAGGCTTGCCGGGCTATCTCGCCAGCTCCACGCCTGCTCACTTGACACGTCGCAGGACGGGTGTCATCTGCAGGTGTTTCCTGTAGGGAGAGGCTGCCATCTGGTGAATGGCTGCCACTTTGTCACTCCGTGGTTTGACACCGCACCTAATTGACGACGTGGGTTGTGGTGGAGTAGTTGGTGAGGTGGTTTTGCCTCCGTGTGCTCCGGCAGGCCCTGCCGGGACGTCTTGGACGTCGTCTTCCGGGGGTGGCCTCGCCCCTTGCCGAGCTTGCCTGCCCGGCAAAGGAGGCCCTTCTCCTAATGGTGTCTCGCTTTTCTGACTTGATCTTGGTCCCTCTGATCTGCATGTTAGTCCTTTGAACCTCTTAGTCCCTTGTATTCTGACTTGGGTTGGTGCTTCAATCTCGTCCCCGTGCCTGTGCACAATCTGGGCAACAGACCCAGGGTTTGTTGCACCGACAAAGTTGAACCCAGAGAAGTGTGTGTTTGGCATTCCTTCCAGCAAGCTGCTTGGCTTCTTTGTGTCCCACCGGGGGATAGAAGCCAACCTCGACAATATCAGGGCGATTGAGCATATTCAAGCACCCAAGAAAGTTAAGGACGTGAGGCGTTTGACTGGATGTGTTGCCGCGCTAAGCAGGTTCATTGCCAAGTTTGCCGAGCGCGCTCTGCCGTTCTTCAAAATTCTGAAGAAAGCAGGACCCGTGGAGTGGACCCCGGAGGCAGACACTGCACTGCAAGATTTGAAGACCTATCTTTCCTCTGTTCCCACCTTAGTCGCTCCGAAACCACAAGAGCCGTTGCTGCTGTACTTAGCAGCAACCAATCAAGTGGTTAGCGCAGCGCTCGTGGCGCAGCAGGAAGTAGATGAAGAAGCAGCTGCAACTGCTGTCCCCTCTGGAGAAGGAAGTGAACTTGCCCCGGCAAGGTCAGAGGCAGATCGGGGCAAGGAGGAGCGAGGCAATGAGGACAGTTCAAAGGTCACGGCAAGGAGGAAAGTGGTGCAGTGGCCCGTGTACTTCATCAGCTCCTTGTTGCAGGGGGGGCTAGGTCGAGGTACTCTGGCCTGCAAAAGTTGATTTTTGGCCTCATCTTGGCCTCAAGGAAACTGCGCCACTACTTCCAAGCCCACGAGATCACGGTTGTCACCCGCTTCCCCTTGCACTGCATACTGAGGAACCCTGAGGCCACTGGCAGGATAGTGGAATGAGCTTTGGAGTTATCCAGCTTTGGTTTGAAGTTTGAGAGCACGTCAACCATTCAGAGCAGAGCACTGGCAGAGTTTATTGTGGAATGGACGCCTACCCCCGATGAAGAAGTGTTGGAGACAGTTATCCTCGGCAAGGAAGCACCCCAAGAATGGATCATGTAATTTGATGGTGCCTTCTCCCTACAAGGTGCAGGAGCTGGCGTGCTTCTCGTTGCTCCCTCTGGGGAGCACCTCAAGTACGTGGTTCAAATGCATTTCCCCCGGGAGAAGGCTACCAACAATACTGCAGAATATGAAGGACTCCTTGCCGGGCTCAGGATGGCAACAGAACTGGGAATCAAGAAGTTGATCATTCATGGAGATTCGCAACTTGTTGTGAGGCAAGTGAACAAGGATTATTAGAGCCCGTTGATGGAGGCATACGTCAAGGAAGTGAGAAAGTTGGAGGAGCACTTTGATGGATTGCAAACAGAGCACATACAACGTTGCTGATCATCTGTCAAAGTGCGCTGCGCAAAAACTCCCTATGGAACCAGGGACTTTTGTTCTCCATCTGACTCAACCCTCCGTATCCCCGACAACAATGGCCAGGAAGAGGAGGAAACTGGACTCCGACAAGCCTTTCCGGGCAGAGGTTCCCGAAGCCCCCGGCAGAGAGCTTGGCGGGAACAACTCTCCTTCGATCGGTGAGCTGCACCCTCCCGCCAAACTGCCAGTCTCTACGGTCGAGGAGTGGGCTCCCACGAATGAGGAGGTGCCGTTAGTCCTCGTTGCCAAGCCTCAGGCTCCAACTTGGGCGCGGCACATAGTCCATTTCCTCCAAATAGGAGAACTTCCCGAAGACGAAGAAGAAGCTGAAAGAGTAGCCCGGAGGGCCAATATGTATCAGTTCGTTGATGACACACTATACAGAAGAAGGCCCAACGGTGTGAAATTGAAGTGCATTTGCCAGGAAGAAGGAAAGGAGCTGTTGGCAGAGATACACAAGGGTATATTCGGCTCCCACATTGGATCAAGGGCACTGGTTGAAAAAGCCTTCTGGCAAGGTTTTTACTGGCCCACAACCCTCCAAGATGCAATTGAGCTAGTCACCAAATGTGAAGCCTGCCAGGTCCACTCCAAGAATATCCATCAGCCTGCTCAAGCTCTCCAGACAATCCCTTTGTCATGGCCCTTCTTGGTCTAGGGGCTCGACATCTTGGGGCCCTTCCCCTGCGCTACCGCGGGCTTTGAGTTTTTGTACGTCGCTATCAACAAGTTCACAAAGTGGCCGGAGGTGGATCTCTTGAGGAAGGTGACCGCATAGTCAGCTATCAATTTCTTGAAAGGAATGGTGTGCCATTTCGGAGTACCCGCCAGAATCATCACTGACAATGGCACCCAATTCACAAGCCGCGCCTTCATGCAATACGTTCATGCCCTCGGAAGCAAAGTCTCATTTGCCTCTGTTGCCCATCCCAGAAGCAACGAACAAGTTGAGAGGTAAAACGCTGAAGTGCTGCGAGGACTCAAGACAAGAACATTTGATAGGCTGTAGAAGTGCAGTAGGTGATGGATCGACGAGCTGCCGGTGGTTCTTTGGTCCCTCCGTACAACACCAAATTGAGCTACCGAACAGACTCCCTTCTCCCTAGTCTATGGGGCAGAAGCAGTGATCCCCACGGAACTCATATACGTATCACCTCGAGTGCTTGGCTACGATGAAGTAGTGCAGGAATAGCACCGACGTGACAACACTGTGCTACTTGAGGAGAACCGTCTCCGGGCTGCTACGCGTGCTGCACGCTACCAGCAAGCCCTGCGTCGCTATCACAGCCACAGGGTTCATGCCCGGAGCTTTGAAGCCCTGCACCTAAGGACGACCTTGTCCTTAGGCGTGTTCAATCCGCCAAGGGTGCAAACAAGTTGATGCCAAAGTGGGAAGGCCCTTACTGGGTTGTACGAGTCAATAGACCCGACGTAGTCCATCTGGAGACCGGAGATGGCATTGAGTTCCAAAACTCATGGAACATTGAGCATCTCCGTAAGTTCTACCCGTAAGGCGCGGCTGTCGGGCCCTGCCCGGCAGCCACCATTTTGTACAAGCCTTGCCGATGTTGCATGTAACCCTTTGTACAAAGCCAGGCGTAGACCCTGAGCAACAGATGAATAAACGAAGCGCTGGGGGGCACCCGACAAGATTGCATGCATGCATAAGCATATCATGAGCATAGCATGATCCACTGGTACCGTAAGGTGCTATACAAATGGTTTTTAACCCCTTTCCGCGATGGCATTTGGAACCGTCGCCAAGTGAGTGTGGGCGATAGGGGGGGTCCTTCCCACACGACCTAGAAACCGTCTGGGATGAGCGAGCGGCTACTGATGATCGCCATAGAATAAACGTATTAGAAGCCGCCCCAGTCCCACACGTTACATCTCGACGTTACGTTTCTGATCAGAGAGACATCCCAAATGATTACGCCGCTATAGTCATGTGAAAAAGGTGGACATCAACATTTAATCTATGGATATGTTTGTGATAGGTACGTTATCGCACACGGTTCAAGAATGTAAAATGTGTGCGGTGCCTCTACTAACGCCAACGTGTCCATTTTCATAACTGTGTGTGATTGGTATTCCTATCACACACGCACACTGGTTTGAAACATTTGCTGTATTACCATGAATAGCACACGCATATGAGACGAAACCGTGTGTGTGTCCGTCGGGCATCGCAAACGTTTCACGTCAAAGAATCGTCTGTTCTCTTTTTTTCATCACACACGCTGTTTTCTTTCTAACCATGTGCACATTATTTTATTCGCTCCTGTATATTTTTATTTTTCCCTGTAATTTATTATTCGAATTGGAAATTTTGAAATATGATGTGCAATTCAAATTCTCAGCACAATGGTTCAACAACGAATCCATAAATAAAATTGTCAGTACAATATGTTCAGTAATTACAAGATTAGACAACAATTAACTATGATGAACCACAATATTTAGAGGTGGTAAAGGTGAAGACACAAGTGTAAATCATTTTGACTGCCGATGGTGTTGAAGAAGCCGAATGCCCATAATGTGCCTTCCTGCAAGCCATAGGCACGAACAACTTTTGTCCTACCCCTTGTGACGATCGCCCGCCCATCCTTCACCGCCTTCAGGAAGACTTCTAGAGCATTATCATGGTCGCATGAATTATATACTTTAACCTTAGTTGCCTCCACTTCGGTCATGTAGTTTGCAAGGTAATCATCAGTAAATAGCTTCGGAAACCACTGAAAAGAGAAAAATATCAGACACTGAGGTCTAATAGAGTAGCTTGTTGTGGGCAGGGGAAAAGGCAACACATTACTTACCATCCTAAAGTTCACTGTTGTCTTGGACAAAGTATAAATAAAGAGCTTAATTCCCATCACCCGTTTCTTTCGCCTAACAATCTTTCTTAGTTTCCTCACTTGACGCTTGTTCATGAATATCTCATTGCCCCATACGCAAAAGGGATCGAAGCGTGGATCAGTACCACTCATATATGTACCTACAAGCAACCAGTAAATGTTAGAAGCTAAACTGAGAATGCACAAATGATGTAAAATACAACTACCTACGTTCCTAAGTACAAGTATTTTTAGAGATTTCAATATGAACTACATATGGATGTATATAGAATTATAGATATAATTTAGATTAGAATCTAGATTCACTCATTTTGCTCCTTATGTAGTCTATATTGGAATCTCTAAAAATACTTATATTTAGGAACAGATGGTGTATAAGACATGGGATGCAGCTAACCTCGACGGCAAACAACAGCATCGCCCATTGTAGCCCTGTGTAAGTACATAGAAAGCCAATGTTAACTACAGCAGGGTTAACATCCACCAAAAATAGCAAATGGTAATAAAACGACAGCATCTGTAGTGATATCTTCATTGCGAAAGAGTAGCACGGTAGCAAAGGGACGGATTAAAAAATGGATACAACTGTTAATTGCAACAGGCTTAACAGCATCCTAAGTCATGTTTTGTAAGTTTGTAGCTATTGAAATACAACTGTTAATTGCAAAAGGCTTAATGGCCATTGAAACCGGTACTGTTAAAAATGCAATTGGCATAGTTAAACATCACAAGGCAGGTGCTGCCAGAGCAGATAATGGCCCAGTTGTCTATAAAAAGGTAGGGAATATAGCTAAAACATGTTAGGCATGTTTACTACAACATGCTTAATACATCAACCGTACAAAACATAGCCATTAATTGCAACTGGTATTGGTAAGATTGAACTGGTGAGTACATACTTGGTAAGTCCTGAGAGGTAGTTGCTGGGGCACTTCATCTTGGCCAGAGCCCGCCCAAAGTCAGCGGCGGCGGAGGCGAGCTGTTCCTCTGGGTCGAAGCATGGATCAGTGCCACTGACATGTGTACCTATAGGCAACCAGTAAATGGTAGAAGTTAAACTGCAATTGCACAAATGATGTGAAATACTGTAAGACATGGGATGCAGCTAACCTCGACGGCAAACAACAGCATCGGCCGTTATGACCCTGCGTAAGTACATGGACAGTCATGTTAAGTACAATAGGGTTAGCATCCACCAAAAATAGCAACTGGGCAGCATCTCTAGTGATATCCTGAGTCATGTATTGTAAGTTTGTTGCTGGTATTGGTGAAATTGAGCTGGACAGTTAATACTTGAACATCACAGAGTGTGCAGTACTGAAATAAACAAGGCACTAACATGCTTAATACATCAACCATACAAAACATAGCCATTGCAAGTGGTATTGTTAAGATTTAGCTGGTCAAATCATACCTGTTAAGTCCTGGGGGGTAGTCGCTGGGGCACTTCATCTGGGACAGAGCCTGCACCATGTCGGCGGTGGCGGATGCGAGGTGTTCCTCCGGGTCAACACACACAGTGGCCATCGCGCCATGGACCACCATCAGCTCCTCGACCTCCATGTGATATGTTGTTGGGCTTGCACGGCGATGCTCTGGAGGTAGGGGCGATGGGGATTTGGAGGCATGAGGACGTTTCGCAGGCGCCATTTAAGCAATCAGGTCGGGGCCGTGATAGAGATCGGTGGGTTACCTGACTGGATCCGAGCAGAACATAGATGTGGTTGAACCTGTGGTTGCGGCGGCGGTGGTTTGAGCTGCCGATAGGGGGAGGCGGGGGGGGGGGGGGGGGGGGGGGGGGGGGGGGGGGGAGATACTGAAGAAATTTGATGGGTGGGGATGTGGTTGGAGGAATAAATTCTGAAATCGCGCACCTAATGAAAATTTCGTTGCGAAACTTGAAACTTGGGTGGGGGAAACACACAACACAGACGAAGCACGTAAAATACTCGTGTACGAGAAAAGAGAAAATTGGCAGATCCCGTCTCCAAAAAAATGTACATGTGTAGTTGATTTTTTTCGGTCAATGGTACGCCTGGTTTATTAGGAAACATCTCACAGGTAACTGACTTATGGATCATTCACGCAAAAAATGCACACGGGTACGCCATAGAAACCCTGTGTTTTGTGATCTTCTAATGATTCTTATATCTATCAGCATCTCCAACCGCACCTAATTTCAAAAATCTCTTTCATTGTATCAGGATTATTCAATGTACATGAACGAGGCAAGGTGACACCCGATGAGCAATCATCGGTTTATGAAATGCAATCAAGTGTCAACCTGCCTCGCTCGTGTAGCCAGATTTGATCCTATGCAACAAGAGAGAAGCTTGCTGCCATCCGCTGGCACGGCAATTTAAGCCAGTGTGCAGCCAACTCACGCGGTGAGGTGGGACTAAAAACCAGCTGCGGCCAGCTCTAGTCTCCTCCAGTGGCTGCGGGTGGACGTTTCGGTAGTATTTGGGGCCGGGGTGCGGCTACAAAACTTCAGTGAACACATGCTAATCAACGCTCAAAGCCCTCAAAGGATGCTCTTACCGACATTGTACGTTAATACTACAAACTTTAAGTACTACTGGTAATTTGCTCTAAGACTACGGGCGACACACACACTAACTACTTCTCACATGCTGGCATCGGGGCATGCTGGCCAGACGCCGGCGTTCTTCTTTCTTGCGGCGGCGGGACTCTCTTTTCTTGACTGCTTTCTGCCTTTTTCGCTCCTTCTGTGCGGCGTTGGCCGCCTCTAGATCCACCACCCATTCGGCCATGGCAGCCTCAAAGTCTGCCCATGTAACTGTGTGGCCGGCGGCGGCGATGAACTCGGCGCGGCGAGATGCCATCGCTTCCTTACCATGTGTGCGGTCGCGGGCGGCGAGGAACGTGGCGCGGCGGGATGCCATCGCTTCCTTACTAGTTACTGTACGCCGCGGTGCCATGAACGACGCTTGGAAAGAGCTCTGGGATGAAGGGACCGGGCAGCCGTACAGTGCGGTGGTTTTTAAGAGCTCAACGACAAACGACAAAGGAAATTTGGCTTCCCTTACAATTTTGCTCGTTCATTATCGCACATGGTTCATCTCCGTCGCTTCCGGAAACAGTGTGTGTTGAGCCTATTGTGTGTTGCGTTATGATTGGCCGGAACCCCAGCCACGCGGATCGCGCGTGGGCACCGTAGGATGCGCCGCGATCGAACGGCAATCCAATCCACGTCCCTCACATCACCCCGTGAAGCTGTAGCTGGATTGGATTTATATGCGCTAAATGCCTAGAAAATGCACATAATCCCCTAAATATGGTAAATGAGCCCAGAAAAATGCCAAATTTGAACACGGTGATTTGCAGGATGTATGTTCGTTGTAGAAAAAAACTCCAGGGCAAAGAACGAAGAAAATTTGGATTCCCCTTCAATCCTGGTGATTTCCCTCTCAAAAGCATGGAACTTCCTCGGTGATGGTTCGATTTATGAAGGGCGTGCATGACGACATAAGACAAACCTTCTAAATTTTTTACCAGGGCAAGGCGAGGCCATACCATGGCACCATGCCAGGCGTCATGTTTTTCAAGCATTTATTTCATTTTTTCTATAGTTGAAAACCCAATAAACGAACATTTGTGGTTGACTATTGCCACACATTTCATCGAAATATCTGCCCATTCCTTGTAAAAGGCATGAGAATTTACTAAATGGCATGAGCATGGTTTTCCAGGCCATTCTTGTGCACCCTTTCATGCACCGATTGTTTGAACTTGAATTATGTGCATTAATGCCTAGAAAATGCACATCATCCCCTAAATATGGTAAATGAACCCAGAAAAGTGCCAAATTTGAACACGGTGATTTGCAGGGTGTATGTTCATCGTAGAAAAAAACTCATGGACAAAGGACAAAGGAAATTTGGACCCCCCTTCAATCTTGGTGATTTCCCCCTCGAAACCATGAAACTTCCTCGGTGATGGTTCGATTTATGAAAGGCGTGCATGACGACATAAGGAAAACATTGTCAATTTTTTACCAGGGCACGGTGAGGCCATACCATGGCACCACGCCAAGCGTCATGTTTTCCAAGCATGTAATTCATTTTTGTATAGTTGTTAACCCAGTAAACGACGCATTTATGGTTGACTATTGCCACACATTTCCTTGAAATATCTGTCCATTCCTTGTAAAAGGCATGCGAATGTACTAAATAGCACGAGCATGGTTTTCCAGACCGTTCTTGTGCACCTTTTCATGCACCGATTGTTCGAATTTGAATTATGTGCATTAATGCCTAGAAAATGGAAATAATCCCCTAAATATGGTAAATGAACCCAAAAAAATGTCAAATTTGAACACGTTGGATTTGAGGCGGTATGTTGATCGTTGGAAAAAAACTGAATGACAAACTAGGACGGAAATTTGGATTCCCCTTCAATCTTGGTGATTTCCCTCTCGAAAGCATGGAACTTCCTCGGTGATGGTTCGATTTATGAAGGGCGTGCATGACGACATAAATTAAACCTTCTCAGCTTTTAACCAGGGCACGATGAGGCCATACCATGGCACCATGCCAAGCGTCATGTTTTTCAAGCATGTATTTCATTTTTCTATAGTTGATAACCCAGTAAATGACGTGTTTGTGGTTGACTATTGCCACGCATTCCCTTGAAATCTCTGCCCATTCCTTGTAAAAGGCTTGAGAATTTACTAAATACCACGAGTATGGTTTTTCCAGACCATTCTTGTGCACCTTTTCATGCACCGATTGTTCGAATTTGAATTATGTGGATTAATGCCTAGAAAATGCACATAATCCCCTAATACGGTAAATGAGCCCGAAAAAATGCCAAATTTGAACACGTTGCATTCGAGGGGGTATGTTGATTGTAGAAAAAATTGAATGACAAGCTAGGAAGGAAATTTGGATTCCTGGCCCCTTCAATCTTGCTGATTTCCCTCTCAAAACCATGAAATTTCCTCGGTGATGGTTTGATTTATGAATGCCGTGCATGACTACATAAGACAAACATTCTCAAATTTTTACCAGGGCATGGTGAGTCCATACCATGGCACCACGCCAGGCATCATGTTTTCCAAGCATGTATTTCATTTTTGTATAGTACCCAGTAAACACATTTCCTTGAAATATCTGCCCATTCCTTGTATAAGGCATGAGAATTTACTAAATAGCATGATCATGGTTTTCCAGACCGTTCTCATGCACCTTTTCATGCACCGATTGTTTGAATTTGAATTATGTGCATTAATGCCTAGAAAATGCACATAATCCCCTAAATATTGTAAATGAACCCGGAAAAGTGCCAAATTTGAACACGGTGATTTACAGGGTTGATGTTCATCGTAGAAAAAAACTCATGGACAAAGAACAAAGGAAATTTGGATTCCCATTCAATCTCGGTGATTTACTATCACACACTATTCATCATCGTCTCCTCTGCGAACCGTGTGTGTTCACCCACACATGCAAAAGGAAAAAGAAAACCCTCGCCCACTTCGTCCCCACCCACTCGCCGCGGACTCCTCAGCAACTCTGCACCTCATCAACTTCTATCGCGGCGGCCACCCTAAGCTTGACGGCTGTTGTCGGCGGGCAGAGGTCGCGCTCCAAACGGCACGGGATTTTGCCCCTACCGCTTTTCGCTGCCTATCTGCACCGACATTCTAGACTCTGGTCGATTGGGGTTTTCTGCGGGATTGGGCCGGGGATTTTTCTCATGGAGAAGGTAATCAACTTAGCAAAATATTCACTCATCTCTTATCGCAGTCCGTCCGTCGCTGTTAATCAACCGGCGGAAATCGCCGTGGATTCATTTTTGTTCTAGCTGATTCGTGGGTGTTCATTCATGTGTCCACAGTGCAAGCACAAATTGGGCAAGTGTGGTCGCGGCCATTCGGAAATGAAGTTCTATCTCACCATTCCGGATGACTTCAGGGAGCGCTCGGTATGTTCAATCTCAACCTACCACGGTCGGCACGGCCTAAATTTGTGAACATATACCGTCTGTTGCTACATTTGGATAAAAGGTATGGTGCCACGTGCAGCCTAGATGTCTTAGCCGATCCCCCCCTATATTAGGCAAATATATGATGTATTGTTCATTCAGTTACTCTCATATTTGCATCAAATCTTTGTTACATTATCTATTTTTAATTATATATTTTTGTACTTTGCTTTCATCTATATATTGATCTGTTCTATCAGTTACTCCCATATTTGCATCTTGCTCTGTTATTTCAATATATCTAATTTACGATCTTAATTTTCATTTCAAGCAGTACATCCCTTGCTTTGTAAGAACAGGAGTAGAAGGAAATCTTGGGCTTTACTTTGTTGATGACTCCATGGATGTCATATTGGCAACGCAACATGGATTTACAATGACGGTTAACGTAAAACTTGATAAAGATGGTCACTCCTATTTTGATGCGCACCTTTGGAGAAAAATGTCTAAGTGTTATGAACTGAAAGCTGGCAATAAAATTCTAGTGCGTGCACCACAGCCTGGTCTAATTAACATGGATGCTTACTTCCCCAACGTCATCAGCCGATCAAAGTCTGATCGAGGTTAGTGTCATTTTAACTTTCTCCATGCTGGCATATTACTTAGCAAAATCGGGGTATTTGTTCTGACTAATTGATCACTATTTAAGCAACCAATTGTGATTTCATTTTCTGACTCCGTTCCTAGGCAGTAACAAATTCTATTTACCAATTTATGCACACTATATATTCTTCTACCATGTTCTGAATAAATAATACCTTTCCACCTTTTAAGCAGGATATGTTGGATGCATAGTGAACGATCTGTATGTTACTAAGCGTACCAAATTTCACTGGAAGGACTTGAAGCATGTCATAAACTTTGTTGATAATCTGATAGAGATAGCACAACGTATGAACGCTGGATTTTGGATGGGATTAATTATACCTATGGTGCACACATTGAACAAGACCAATTGTGTGCACAAAACGCTGGTAAAAAGTCTTATTTTAATGTTGATGCTCATAAACTATATATATCTTCAACGATATGTTACAATTGGTTTTCATTCTACACTTCAATAGAAATTACCCGTTGTAGCAGTTCCTGGATCGATTTCCCGGCGTGGTCGAATTACACTTGTGCCTACTAATAACGCCAAAGTGATTGCAAGGTACTGCATTTCCCGCAGAAATGGAACCATTCGAATTAACAAGTTCTCGCTTCTCGTAGCAATGCATCCATATTGGAAAATTGGAGACATTGTTCTACCCATGCTCTACCAAGGCACAGGAGGGCTCTTCCTTTTCATTGACGAGATGCCGAGTCACCGTGATCAAGCTGCTTCCAGCGGATAGTTGTGGTTGTTGGCCCTCAGCCTCTTAAAATGTGCTAGCTGTTACTATGTTAAGTATGTAGATATGGACCATATGGTTGTTGGCCCTCAGCCTCTTAAAATGTGATAGTTGTTACTATGTTAAGTATGTAGATATGGACCATATGGTTGTCAAAACCATGTTACGAAGATCCTCATTTTGTCGAATAGTGTAACCACTATATATATGTTAGTCAAATGTTGTTAGCCAAGTTCTTAAATTTTCATGGAAAGTATTAGTATCGTACACAGTTCATTGAGTTTAAGCGTGTGCCCGATGTCCAGAAGGCATTTGCATATTAACTGCCCATATTGCAAATTCACACATGTGTTAACATAAGGAAACGTATGTGTAACTTACTAATCATCGCGCACGAGTACTTGCAGATGCATCATGTGTGATACTCCTAGCCACCGCAAGCAACTAGTTTGCATTTTTCAAAGTTTTTTGTACACACAGAATCGCACACGAACTAACTGTATTAACCGTCTATGTTGTAATTTCTCATCGCAAACAGTTCATCCGAGTCGGCTGTTTGCCGCGTATCACAGACATCTTGTTTACACGGCTCATTTGTGTTCTTTTGGCTCATCGCAAAAAGTTCATCCATGTGAACTGTATGCCGCATATCACACACATCTTGTTAAGTTGAACCATTTCTGTTGTGTTCCCTAATAGAAAACAGTTTGTCCGAGTGAACCGTATGCCATATATCACACACACCTTGATCTGGCTACCGTTTCTGTTGCACTCCCTAATAGCAAATTGTTCATCGGAGCGAACTGTATGCCGTATATCGCACACACATTGATATGGTTGCCCGTTTCTGTTGTTCTGCCTCATCGCAAATAGTTCGAATGGATCAACCGTGTGCCCTGCATCGCACACGCACCTAAAATCGGAACCGTGTTTGATGGCTCCGCCATCGCAAATGTTTTGCATCTTTTTTTATGGTTTTTTTACATCACCGTTTGCGATTAATGCATCGCACACAGTTTCGTCAAAGGGTCTCTGATCGTAGTGTCGCGTTAGCAGCATCCTGCAGTAGTGATCATGTAGATGAGGTCACATGTAGCACTGTTTTCATCTGCACTAAGTTGCAGGGTTCTTGCCGTGGACTTGGTCCCGAAGAGAAGAAATGAAGACAAGCCTACATAGCGGTCCCCGGCAAGCCAAACCTTCTTATCCATACCTGTTCTGTAAGGAGAAAACTTGTGCATATGAAAACCTCGTCACCTTCGAAACATAGGTGCTCCCATCCTTTGTCCCAAACATTGCTTCAGACAAGGTGGTCGCAGTGGCCTTTTATGGAGAGAGTTCGACGAGGGGCTGGTCCCTTTTTTATAGTTCTATGCCCGATAGACCATGCCCCGCGGCAGCAAACTAAAGGCACCGGCAGGATGGCTTGCCGGAGGAAACTTGTTTACTTAAACGTATAGAGGCACCTCACCTCTGCATGGACATGATACATGCAAGTACCCGTCAAGCCTTGTCTTTTTCATTAATATGCTGATAAGCAAGTACAGATCTTACAAAACACTAACATGGATAAAGAAGATTACATAATTTAGACTAAAGTTTGGCAAGTGCCTACATGTTTTAGAATGAAAAAAGATAAGTGCCCCGTAACCCCATTCTTGTCCCCCTCCTCCTAGGCACTGCGGTGGGAGGTGAAGAGGGCAAAAGGAGCGCCTAGGCAGAAGCCCAGCTTGACCCCGTCAGGCCCCGTGGAAGCCTCACGAGATCGGGAGGGCGCGGGCGAAGGTGATGGTGAAGAGGGCGGTGGAAGGATCCCCCTGGCCACCGCACCAGGGCTAGTAGGACGCGGCAGGGAAAACGAAGCTGCAGCCCATGAGGAAACCTGCCGGGGTCCAGCTGGAAGGCTGCTGGAGGAGCCAAAGGCACCATCCCCACCTCTGCATCCAACTCCCCGGCAAATCGACTTGCCGGGAAGGAGATGCAGGTGCAGATGGTGGTGCTGCCACCTGACGAAGATGGTGCGGCTGGCGTTCAGCTGGAGTCGGAGCTGTCGTCCTCCCCATCAGTGCCGTCTTCATCACCGTCACTGTCCTCCTCGTCGCTATCCCTCGAGGAGGAGTTTTCGTCGTCGGTCGAGCTCTCCGCGCAGCACCCTAAGCGAGCACCCGAGCGCCCGAAGACATTGATGGAGAGCAGATCGGCCTCCATTAATTTAAAATGGAGGACGTGCTCCTCCTACAAATGATGGGCGCGAGCAAAGGTCTTCCAACCATGTCGGAAGAGCATAACATGGGGGGCCAGGAAATCCACATCTACCCGCATGCTGCCATTGCAGCAACCCCTCATGTGCAGCTTCAACGCGCGCGGCTGTTCAAGCTCCATCACCCTCGCAAATGGAGTAGGGAGACGGAGGCGGCCGCGCGGGGACCTGTGCAGTGTGATGATGAACTCCAGCGGTTGGTCTCCGACGTGGCCTTCCATTGGGGGATGAGCAGCTGGCGGAGGTGCAATCAGAGCACCACCCTGTCCTCCTTGACCCCGGGCACCACGACGGCCACGACCTCGCCCCCTCCCACCTCCTCTCATGGCGGGCTCCGCCCCCGCATTTTCGATAGGAGGAGGGAGGTGCTGTCGAGTAGAAACCCTCGTCGCCACCGCCGAAGAGGCACCACGTCCTCGCCCTCTCACCATGGTGGACGAAGAATGCTCAAGGAAGGGAAGGAGTGAAGCCAATGAATAAACACCCCACTCACGCCCCCTTTTATAGGCGAACAGGGCAGGGGCTGGCTCCTCACCCTGGAGGCAGCCACCCTGCTCCACCAATCCGGCTCCCCCGTGCCATCAACGGCTCGGGGAATCAAGGCTGACCCTCTGTGCCAACCCATGATGCCTGGTTTACTGGCATGATGCTCATTTCTGCGCCCTCCGCATCCGCCACCAACCCTGCGCAATGCATGCAACACACGTGGCGAAAGCACCAGGAGCGGGGAAGCTAGTGGAATGGCAGTTATCACCCTGTAACCGTGGGACGTGGGTAGCCCACGGTTCGTGGCTTGGATTCCCCCTGTAACATCTTGCATGACGCACGGGAAAACCAGAAACGGACTCAAGCACAAGTTAATGGAGAAGCAAAGAAGATCTCAAAGGACGAGCTACCGCAACCCGCTCGCCTGTGTACTAGACAAGGCCTACCCCGACGACGCTCGGCAGCGCATTCAGGCCAAGCCCCCGGGGCTCCTGTCGGTGCTACAAACCCCAGGTGTGTTGCCCGGACTGTACACAGGCTCAAGGGCAAGGTTACAGCATCCAAGACAAGGCCAAGCAGAAGAGATAGCTCTTTGAGAAATCAAAGGGCGGATCAAGAAGACCAAGATCAACCAAACAAGCAAGATATCACTAAGGAAAAAACCCCCTTGCCGGGCAGGCGAGCCCGGCAGGGTCGAGGTTACCCCTGAAGACAAGTCTCAAGACTCCCCCGGCAGGCTTGCCGGGGACGCCGAGGGCGGCTTACCCCGCCAAGGCTCCACCGCTCCACCTCACATCAACGCAAGTCACCTATCGGTGCGGTGTCGAGCCCCCAGGAGATTATGTGGCTGTTATCTGGCACATGGCAGCCATTTCCAAGGAAGATCATCCCTAAATGACACCCGTCCAGGAGACGTGTCACGCGGATAGGCGAGAAGGTGGCTGCATGGCGTGGCAAGGCTTGCCGGGCCACAGCATGATGTGACACTAAGCGGCACATTTAATGCTCTCTGTCCTGTCTGCAGAGTTAGGTATGATAGCACTATGGCTATCTAATCAGTGCATAATGACTATTTTGCCATTATGGTAACCCCTTGACCTATAAAAGGAGGGTCGTGGTAACCTTAGAAAGGATTCATACCCTTGTACACTCACACGCGCGTAGCTGCTCTCGCCCCGAGGCGACCTTGCCGGGCTAGAGCGCTGCGTCTCCACCACGGTCCTTTCATCAATCCACCAAAGCAGGAGTAGGGTTTTACGTCTCGCGGCGGCCCGAACCTGGGTAAAACTGCCCGTGTCATCGCTGTTGTGCTGCTCTATGCTTTCCGCACTTTGTGTAATGGGCTCTTCCCCCTTGCCGAACCACAAGGGGCCGATGGCCCCATAGGTGGCCGTGTGATACCACGACACTCCAGTACGGTTGTACCGTGGGTAGTGATGCATTTGGTGTCTGTTGTTAGTTTCCCGTCGTCCATGGCTGCAGGTATGCGGTGGTGATTTGTTGCGGCCGACGAGAAACGTCCAAGGAAGAAGATGGAAATGGGATTCGGTAAAATGAAAGGGATCTTTACTTTGTCGTGCAAAAAAGGTAACCATCAAAGAGCAGTTGGTAGTCATCCGGCGGTTCCAGGGGGTAGATTTACGGAAACAGGCGTTTGTTGGATCAGTTTTTTTGTAAGATTTTCACTTATCTTGTTCAATGAAATGTTTATATTCGTCGTGTGCTTCCTGCGTGTTCCATGTGTGCATTTTCCATCTTGGCCTATGAAGGTAGTCGAGTAACGGTGGAACACTGAGCAGAGTCATGGTCGTGCCTTTGTTGTCAAAATGTTTTTTTCGATTAACAACATTCCTTAGTCAACGAGGCACTGTTGTTATGTTATTCGGTGCACAATTGTACGTTTAAAAAAAGTTGGTGAAGTAAACATAGTGTGCACTTGAAAATGTAGTCCTGTTTGGTGTTTAATTAAGATATGTTTCACTAGATGGTTTGAATAACTTTGATAATATGGTATTGCTATAGTTTTTGATGCAAAAACTGATTCTTGATTTGTGTGATCTTTTACTCAGAGTTTAACAGAAAATGATTTGTTTGTTTTTTGAATTTTTGAATTGTGAATATTTCAAAGGTTAACCAGCTACTTGAGGGTCCATAAGAACTACATTAGTTCCAAAAGATCATTTCGACGGTTCAAACAGCCATTTGAGGGTCCATAAGAGCTACATTAGTTCCAAAAGATCATTCTGATAGTTCAAGCAACCACTTGGTCCATAAGAGCTACATTACTACCATCCTAATAAGCAAATTTATAGTAACCGGTCATTTGCTCCTGAGAGGCATCATCATGACATGACCACTGAACATCCTAGGAGATGCACTATTTCTTCCATTTTAAGTGCTGATTCCAACGGAATCTATGGAATGCGCTGAATGATGATGGACACAGAACGATCATGGCGCTCTTTGAAAGTGATCAGAACAACATTCTTTTCAACAAAGGATGCAGCTGATATGAAGTCTCTGAACGAAGACTTTTCAATTACCATCCTGCCATCTTTTTTGCAGATGTAGTACGACGAAGGAGTGATGACATGGGTAGGTTCATCAGGAGCTTCAAGGGTCACCCTGGCATTGCTTGGCATGTCCACCCATGTCTTCAGTGTCGAGACAACACTCCTTGGAATTTTCTAAAAGAAACAGAAATTAAAAGCGTTGATTTTGCCACTTGGACATTAAAAGAAATAATGGCTGAATACGGTGAGTGCGCAATCATTAAGAAATTCCATATGGAAACTAATATATTTCTTGGCATGTTCAGGTTCGCGAGTAAGCAGATAAAAGAATAGATTAAGAGAGCAACAAAAGTTTTGTTGTTTTACGTTTAGTAAATTGTTTCTTTAGATTTTTATATATAAGCAAGATTAACTGAATATCCTTTTGTTTTAGGAGAATACGAAGCAAAATATGTTTGGTATTTTAACAAGGACAGATGTAACTAACCATGATGCCGTCTTTGATGTTAGTGGGAGTCAACACATGGACAAATGGACGGCAACAGATGAAAGTATCTCGGAAAAGGCGATGCAGAAACAATTGTGTCTGGTCGTAGGTAAGCTCAATATCCTTAGAGTAGACACAACACTGAACGTGGTCGAAATCGTCAGAAGAAAGATCGTCGAGAGCTCGAAAAAGATCAAGTATTCAAAGTTAGATAAAGTTTTTTTCCAACACGGGCTTAATATTATTTAGCATGATGCATGCATATAAAAATACAACGAAAAAATTTATTTTGGAATATTAAATACCTACCAACGTGGGGTAATGGAAGTAGCCTTTTGTCACCCCAATATATTTGTATTGCCAGATTCAGTCCCTCGCCTGGTAGTTCAAATTCTATGCGGTCTCCAGCACGTAGTTCATAATCATCCGCAAAGATGAACCACTCACCACCCGAGAACTTTGTGTAGTTCGCCCTATGCTTAAACAAAGCATTGTAAGACCTTCCTTCATGTGTAAGAAGGGCTGGCTCTACCTACTCTTTATGCATTATTCTTGCATCTTCCTTCCTCTCATCAATGTATTCAGCGAGAAAAGCTCTGACATTACAAGGTACATAATGGAAAAATAGTAAAAATAACAACCTGTAAGTATAATTTTGAACTCACCCGATCATTAACGTTAAAAGTGTTCTTAGCTTGCATCTGGATATTTGATAACAATTAAAGAGAACAACATAATGGTATGATAAATTAATGGATACATATTTTGGCATAGGTGGATGATTTTTAATTAGAACTGATGACGCACTATAATAATTAAGGCATAGGCAGGCAAAGTAATGGAAAAAGAAAACAGAGGACAAGTGCAATGAAGTGACGGCAGGGGAACCTAGCGTATGTGCAAACGGGTATGAGTAAGAGTCACGATTTCTATTGTGTTGTAAGCAACTAATAGTTGTAATTCTACCAAACGACCATTGTTTAAGATAAAAAGATAACTATATGGCAGAAATGCTTACTAACCATGCGGTTCCAGCATTTCTCATCAAGAATAACCTCAAACTGCTGGAGAGCTTCAGTGTGTGGTTCACAAGGGCTGCCTGGACAGCGGCAGGTAGGGCAAACCATACTTAAATAATTCAGAACAACTATGTTAAAAAAACAAGAATATCATAACAATTTAAAACAATCTTCAACATCAACCAAATTAAAAATATGTGTGTCAGGAGCTTGAGGATATAGGTACGAAGGTAGACAACATCTACAAATTTACCAGAAATCTTCTCATCTACTCCCTCCAGAACAGCAGTATGTGAGTGTTTAGATCACTTGTTTAGATTTGCAAACGCTTTTATATTTCTTTAGAGAATGAAGTCGTTGTACCGGATCTAATACTTCAATAACTAACAAATGAAAAATCTAAACGTAAATCAATAATAATTAAAATATCATTTTCAAAACTTAAATACGGATCGCAGCATGCTGACGCATATGCTTTTTACCTGGGAAAAGAAGAACAACAGCCGTCGACGAACGGAGATGGGGTAGGGGAAGCTTAGGGCAAGCACCCACGAGAAATCTATGAGAGAATTATGGCTTAGAAATTAATCGAGAAACCCAATAAAAACTATCGGATTCAGGGCTCCGCAGACCCAAGGAAGGTTCGAACTCTAGGGCATGTGCGAAGAACTCAACCTATCCGGCTAACCAACTCGTCGCCCCATGGCCTAGCTTGATGAACAAGGAAGAAGATGGACACATCAATTTACCCAGGTTCGGGCCACCTTGCGGTGTAAGACCCTACTCCTGCTTTGTGGTGGATTTGCCTCACGAGGGGCTGAGGACGAACAAGTACATGGGATGAACAGCCTCGCGAGGTCTGCTCTGGTGAGGGGGTGAGTCGAGAGGTTCGGATCTGATCTGGTCCCTCTGGTCCCTTTCTATGGTGGTGGCTAACCTATATTTATAGTGGCCTTGGTCCTCTTCCCCAAAACATAGACGGGAAGGGATTCCACAATGGCCAATTTGAAAGGGGACAAGTAGTACATCTTATCCTGATGAAAGGTGGTCTTCGCCTGCAAAGCTTCTGGTCGTGATGCTGTGGTGGGCTCGGCGAGGACATCCGTCCTGCAGACCTAGCGACCTTGGTCTTGTTGCACTAGAATGGAAACCTTTGCCTGAGTCCTCGCGAACCCACGACCGCGCTTGCCTCCTTAGCACCAAAGAGGAAACTGTCTTCTCTACACCCGCCTAGCCTTGGTCGTCATGGCTTGCATCACCGCAACCTCATGAGGTGGGGCGCCCGCATAGGAATCTCCGCTCCTCAGGAGGCAGCCTGGGGAGGCCGCTCCCTCAGGAGGTCTTGGCATCGTCCGCCTCGCGAGGCTTGGCCCCTCGCGAGGGTCTTGTCTTGTTAGTCTTTGTAGATGGGTCATACCAGGCCATCGATGGAGCCACGCCGTGGCCCGCAGGCAGGCAAGTTTGGGTACACCAGTTCCCAGAATGCCGACAGTAGACCCCGGGCCCAAGGCACGCTCGGACTTGGCTTCGAAGCGAAGCCAAAGGGCAAGGGTGGAGCATCGCGGGCCCCAATCGCCTGAAGGCCAGGCTGACGCGTGGCACTTGATGGTACGTGGGCGTCTCCGCTTCCCCACGCCGCCTCCGCAATTGCCCGACTTGACAACTGCCTGGTGCATGCAGAAAGGCCATCATTGCTTGGAACGTGAGAGGCCGCCGGTTGGCCTTCCCTCAGCTATAAAATGGGGGAGGGGGCAGAGCCCTCAGCCCATCTTCATCTCCTTGCCGCCCACTCCTTCTTCTTCTTGTTCTTCACCATGCTGCCGTCTCACCGAGGCACCCATGGCACCGGTAAGGAGGTTCTCCATCGCCGAGAAGGGAAAGGCCCATCTGACAGGACCAGAGGTGCTCCCGCTAAAGAAAAGGCACGGTTGACCTCGCGATGCCCCTGCGGCGCCATGGCAGCGCGACCCTGGCACGAACGAGCTCCATCAGGCTTCCCGGTCGGCGTGAATGTTTGTGCGCATAGTTCCGCCCACAGGGGCGGCCATGGGAGTCACGAGGGACGGGGCCGTGGACGAGAACAGGTGGTGGTCGCGCGACCACCTTGCCCGCAAACCCATGCGCGCAGCATGGCTCATGAGTTTGCGGGGTGGGCGGCGATGCCGCCGCGCATGTGGATCCGGCTTCCGTGGTCCCTAGCGGGTGAAATACCGCCCAAGGGGCCCGTCGAGTTGTGGCTGCAGCACGACGGCTGCTGCAGCCAAACTTCAGAGGCGGAAGTTGAGGCCATCTACTCTGGCGACGTCTTCATGACCCAAGGGTGGGGCGCGATCGCTCGCGCCTGCAACTCTGAGTGGAGGCACGCCATCCACTTAAAGTACGACGGGGCATCGACGCTCTTCTTCAAGGCCTTCGGGGAGGATGGCCGGCATCTGGAGTGCTGCCCCAGGGGAGGCGATCGAGACGGCGACCACCCTCCAGGCCCGCCCGGCGATGAGGCCACAGGCGGTGAACTTGCCCTTGGCCTTGTCAGTGGCTCTTCCGGAAGCAGTAGCGTTTCCTCCGGACCAGGCTCGAGTGACGACGACGACTACAAGCCGCCGCGCCCGGTCCTAGGGGAGGAACGGTGCCATCCTGGCATCATGGGCGATGTTGCCTGGGCCGCAGTCCTCAGGAGGCCCTTTTCCTTTTGTTTTATTCCTGCAAAAAACCATAAAGGGCCCCGCGGGGGCGTGTAAAGACCGTGACACCTGGTGCCTTATTGCTTGTGCCCCCAACTTATGTTGTGTTTGCGTCTCTCGCTTTGGCATGGGTCCCCCCTTTCATTCTCACGGTAGCATAGTGCTCTGCGCCGGCAGGACCCAGTCCCCAGCCAAGCATCGGCCGTCGCTGGTATGCCAGGTCATGATGCCGTGGTCAAGGCCAGGAGGTGAGCGGCCCGAGGTCCGGTAAGAGCCCCTGAGGCCCGATGCTTAGGAGGTCCCCTTTGGCATGCAAGCGGCTCCCGAAAGACTGAAAGGGAAGTTTCCTTGCCCAAGCGAAATCGCGAGAGTCCGAACGCTGATTATGAGGTTCACGTCTGCGCATGTGAGGTGACTTATCTTGGTGAGCCTGTGGTGGTTCCTTTGCTGCGAGGGCGAGCTTCTTTTGCGACATTAGGCTGCGCCCTTCTCCTGATGGCGCCCTCGAAGGGCTCCCACCGACTCCAATTCCACCGCTCTGGGTGCTCTACGTCCTCGGGACCCGGCTCTCGAGTGAGGCTCAGCCGCCGCTTGTATGCCAAGTCACGATGCCGTGTTCAAGGCCAGGGGGCGAGGGCACGAGAGCCGGTAAGAGCCCCTGAGGCACGGTGCTCAAGGCCCCCCCCTTTAATGTGCAAGCAACTTGTGCAAGAAAAGAGTAGCCGCACCAAGGGAGCGCCTAGGAGGGGCTGCGCCCCTTGGCACGTAGCGTGGCATCCTTTCGTGGTGATGAGGTGTTGGCAAGGCTGCTCGCGGTCCTGCCTCCGAAGGCTCCTGCGAGTTAGCTGGGAAACATATCATGCAGCCGCGCTTGCTATTCCGCCGGTGATCCTTCCGCAAGAAGACGAAGGCACTAAGGACCCGGTGAGGTGACGTGCGCGGGGCCGGCCACGAGCTAGAGCTCGGTCTCTTAGGTTTATCAACGCTGTAGGGACGGACCCGAGCACAGGCGCTGTGCCAGTAGCCCCCGTTGCGGGATGAGTGAGAGGCGGGTTAGCAGCGTGTGACACCCTGGTTTTTGCTTCTGTTTTTTTTCTTCGCGGGATTTGGCTCCCATCTTTTTTTTCTCGGTGTTATCAGATTTCTCTAGCTCTTGGGTATATGAAGATGGTCATTTAATCTTGCCTTTTCTATCCAACCAAAGATTCTCTCCAGATCAACCTTGTCACCCAAGATATACTCTTAGGGTTTTGCCGTCGAAACCCTACCTTCTGAGTTATCGGAAGGGAAACCCTAATCTCTTCAGTTACAAAGGAACCCCAATTTCCTTGATCTAATGACTCTCAAACTTTTCCCAGTGATCATCCTTCATCTATAAACCCTGGATATGTAAAAATATTGCCAAGTTATTTGCAATATTTTTCATTTATAATTAATTCCTTTTTCTGCTAGTTAAAGGAATTAAATCCAGGAAAATATCTATCCATCTCCAAAGTTCATGAAAACTTGTGGAGATATTCTTTGTGATCATATTGAGCTCTCACAAAGATATTGGCTATAACTAAGTAAGGGAAATTGCCTTTTCCTATTTAAAGAAATATTGCATTTTGGGCTCTTTCTAAAGGAACTACCATTTTGGTTGCCAGGAAGAATCCCAAATAAATTTTGGAGCTTCTCCTATCCATATATTCACCATTTCCATCAAGAACCCAAGTTCCATAGTTCAAATTTTGAGCACAACATCCATTTGCAAATTTTGTCCAGTTGGGCAAATTGCAAAGGAAGTGCTTGAACCCTTGATCTATTTGAGCTGAAATTTTTCATGGTGGTTAACATTGATAAATCACTCTTGGAAACCAAAAACCAGCTCAATTCATCTATCCATTCTTCCCCAGCAATTTTCCAAAGTTTCTGTCCATTTGGCAGCTCTGTGAAGGAAGTACCATTTTGGCATACCCAAATGGTATGAAACTTTTATAGTGGCTTCATATGTTCAAATCATTCACCTCCTCCAAATTTCAGCTCAATGCAAGCTAGTATGTGAGTGCCACATCAAAGTTTGCATTGCTGACCAGTGGGGTCCATTCTACATCAAGTGCCCTCAATTCTTATCCAAATGGCCCCAAAATTTACCAGGGTAGTCACCTTGGTAGATCATTGCTCCATACCAAATCCCTACTCATTTCACCTAGGGACTCATCCAGAAATCTCTACAAACACCTTGTTGTCAGAATCTTACTCTGCAAGTTTCACCCTCCTCAGAGCCTCCCAGATGGTTCTATCCACATAGCTCCTCTATTTGAGCAGTGGTACACTTGTTGGACAAGCTTGGACACGCAGGAGCCTTCCAGAGCAGGTAGTGCACGTGGTAACCGCGTGAACAGCGAGCAAAAACCATGCTCCACACGGTCGTCGCGTCAGCCAGCTAGCTCCGGCCGTCCCCGGTTTGTCCGAGCATGTCCTATGGCTCCCCTGCGTCCACGTGCCCACTCTCCAGCACCTTCCCCCTCTAGTTTCTTCCTCGCCGCACCGCGACGAGCTCCGCCACTATGTGCCCATGACGCCGCCGTCGTCTTCCTCTGTCTTCTTCCTCCCCGATTCCTCCCGAAGCTGCTGCTGACTTCTCCACCCTCCCGGAGCTCTTGCCGACATCGCCATCTCCCTCCGCGTGTCCACGAGTGCCAGTGCAGCGATGAGGATGCCATGGTAGCCATCCTCATCCGTCGCCCTCGGCCGGCTATAAATAGCCGCGGCTCTAGCCTCCCCGAGCCCCATCACCACCCGCAGTGGCCTCCTCTCTTCCCTAGAGGCCTCCCTGACCCCTCACTACCTCGCCGGAATCCCCCTGCCACCATATCGCCGCCATGGCCGCCACTGCCGCCCTTTCAGTCGGGCGTCTTCGACCTTCCCCGACTCCACTGACCCCATCACTGGAGTCCCAGCTCGTCGTAAGCCGCCTCCGCACCTTCGCCCGGCCTCCCCATTCACCGGAGTACCATGCCCAACACCGCCCGAATCGCCGTCCGCTACGGGCAGTGCCGCCACCGCTCCGATGATCCCCGGTGTCCGTGCCACCCACCGTTGGATGCGCCTCTCTATGCTGAGTCCATCAATGGGCGGAACGTCGCCGGAGACGGCCTGTGGCTCCGGCAATCACTGTCGGGGGCCGCTTCCCTCTTCTATCAGGCGAGCATGAGAGGAGGACGAAGGCCCTGCAGGCGGGCCCGGCCTGGCAGCGGCTCAACACCCTTCTTATTTTTCAAGTGGAGGCAGCAGCAGGTGGGCCGTCCTGGTAGCAGCAGTCGCCCAATGGCCTGGCTAGTGTTGGGGCTCCAGCCGCTTTCAGCCCAGTGGAGCAGCAGCAGTAGCCGTACTGTTTCGGCCCGAGGCAGCCCAAGATCAATAGTGCCATTTATTCTTTTCTCAGAAAAAACTACTGAGGGCCCAGAAGTAAATATTATATTTACAGAAAGGTCCTCCCACTTCAACCCCTCATATCTTCTCCTCCGGGACTCCGATTCAGGTGAAACCAACGCTCACGTCTTCAGTTCATCAAGCCCGTTCCGATGGTATCATTTTCATAATCTTTACACATTCTGAAAATAACTATTTTTCCCTTGCCCTTCTATCAGCCCTCCGAGAGGGAATCCTTTCCGGCGAATCCTTCCACGGCTTCATCGCACTTCTTCTCGGAGTATTGTTCGACCCTAGGCAAGCCGACCATCTGATATATGCCCTAAAGCATTACTCTGTGTTATTCTTGCGTGTTTAAATTAGTATACTTATGCTTGTCTGCGTAGTAGTGGGCTGTATGTGACTCTGACGAACCCTTGTTTGTACTTTCTTCGATGACGGCACCACGCCTGTGTCTGAGCTGCTTTCGGCCATCCGGGGTGGATGCCGATTTTATGTTCTCTTTTCAACAACTGGCCATGTTTTGAGCTGTTTTGCGGTCGTCTCGGACAGTTGTTGAATTTCTTTCTGTAGTAGTGACCCTATGCTCTGAGCTATTTTTCGGCCGTCTTAGGGAACTGCTACATTCTTTTTATCAACACCGTCTCATGCTCTGAGCTGCTTTCCAGCCGTCTTGAGCCGGGGTTGAGTTATTCCGGTAATGTCCCAGATCTGAGTTGTAAAGACCGTTCTGGTTGCTACTGGTTTCTTTGCCGGTTTTATGCAAGGGTTCCGATGGTCATAACTTACAGCTAGAACTTGTAAAGCGATAACTTGCCATTTAAATGTTGTTTCACTAGTGACTCATTGTGATGTTATGTGAAGATAGGTTGTTATGTTTCCACAGTTGTTACCTCATACATAATTACCACCATGTTAAGTTATTCATGATAAACAACCATGCTTGCTAAGTACCTGCTAATGCTAAACCTAGTCGGTTGATCCAGAGTCACCTGTCCAGACTTATCCATGCAACCACATTTGCCGGTATGGGACGATCTTGACTTGGTCTGATCGCGTGCTCTTTCACCGGTACTACCCGACAGGGAAGGTTATGCGTGCACGCTACCCTGGCCCGGTAGGCGGTGATAACCTTGTGAGCCCAGTTGATTGTTTAACACGGGAGTCCCTGTTTGGGATAGTTGTGTTTGGCCACGACGGTGGCAGGTGTCACGAGGTGACACAGGGGCCACCCAGGGCAGGACTCCAGGGGAGGATAAATGCCAATGGTACGGTGGAGGAGTCATGGGTTAGGCAGGTTTCGTTGGAGCAACACTGGTCCACCCGAATGGTATCCCGAGGCCAGGTGCTCCATGGTGTGGGTAAAGTGCGCAACCTCTGCAGAGTGTAAGAATCTATTCGAATAGCCGCGTCCACGGTATTGGACAGTCCGTCCAGGCCTCACTAGGTGGTCAACCGTAGTAGTGATAATAATGATGGAAGAACTCGCCTTATGATCAAAAGTACTCAGTGGATCATGAGTATTCTGAGGGTTGTGGGACAACCCAGAAGAGAGTAAGTTTATCAGATTTACAGTGGAGATGCATAGCCACTGGATGATGTCAGGGATATGATATGTTAGCCATGGGTTGGCTATGAAAGAGACAGTCAGATGACCGAAAGAGTTGGATTGGATCATGAGAATGTTCGGAATATGGATTATTTAATCGATATGTTTTACTTTACCGTATTTTATTTTAGTAGTTATCTTGCTGGATAAACCTGTTATGACTTGTTGATTAATATTGCCAGATAGGTATGCTATGCCATGATAATTAATGATGCTCTAATAGCAAATGCATGCTTGAATGCCATGGATTGCATTGCTTGGTGTATATGTTAGTTTGGTTTGCTTCCGAGTACATTCAAAAGTACTCAGCGGCCTTTAACTTGGCCAGGTTCACATAAGGATCCGTCGTCCGTCATCGAGGAGCTGGAGCATTCGCGGGCTAGAAGAGTAACCCAGTCAGATCCCTGTGGATTGGAGCCACACCAAGACCATGCTGCCTTAGATAGAGCTTTTCCGCTGCCATCACCTCTTGTAAATATCATGTAAGACTTATATTTACCCATTAATAGAAATACATGTGTTCATGATACTTGTTGTAAGCGCGCATGCCAGAGTGATTTCCTGGGCTGGTATGTGCGGCGACCGTCTGGCTACAGTGGTAATCAGGCGGGGTGCCACACAGCTCGCAGAAACCACGAAGGGCAACCCCATAGATAACGAGTCGACGGGCGTAACGTTAACCACCATAATAACTTGAGCATGCATAACTGATCCAGGGTACATGAATTAAAATGACGTGGTTGTAGGTGCGGACCCTGACAGCTTGAGGATAATGCAGCTCGAGGGGGCGCCCTCAACTGAACGAACCAAAAAGTCACCTGGCACCATCGTTGTAGAAGCATTGAGGTAGCTGAAGACGTGTGCTGCAGAGATCGCTCCTCACGAGCCGGCCGGCTCCTGAGGCCCAGAAGGCTCTGGGGGTCCGGGAAGCTCGTGAGGGTCCGGCACCTCCTCTGCCAAGACCGCCTGGCATCTTGCCTCGCGAGCCGCCAGGACACCCTGCATGAGACACTGGTATGAGGCGGCCATGTTCAGCAGGCTGAACGGCATGCAGACATAGCTGCAGGGGTAGCCCCCACTCCGGCCGACACAGGACGGCCAGAACAGCTCCTGAGAAGCGGCCCTATTAAGGCTTGGGATGTTGACGCAGACGCGCAGCTCGCCACCCATGTCAGGGGTGGCAGCTGCACGGGATGGTTATGGGCGGCGCTCGCCACGCATGGCTCACGCCTCCTGAAGCTCCTCGATCGCCTTGGTGATGAACTCCTGAGAGCCAGGCGCCTCGCGCCTCGCGCCCTGCTCACGGAGGCGCGCATCGAAGCACGCCCCCACGTGGTGCCCGAACGCCTCCCTCATGGCGCTGGTCAGTCAGAGGCCCTCCAGACGAGAGCCCCCGAGACCGTCCTAGGAGGGGCACTGGGCGCGCCTTCCTATGCGAGAGGGAAGGACGCCCCAGCAGTGAGCGCGGGGCCTGAGCACCACCCAGGATGCAAGCAATTGTGCGTGGCTCCAGGAAGCCCCTAGCCCCATCATCTTGGCGGTTGTCGTCGTTTCTCCTTGGAGGCGGCGGCAGCGGAGGAAGGCCAGCATTGCCCTGTGGGCGGTCCTCACGAGGTTGATCATGCCAGGGGCCTTCGCGAGGCTGGCCCTACCAGTGGTCCTCACAAGGCTGATCACGCTAGTCCTGGCGGAGGTCGCGGTTGTCCCAGCGGCCACCACCACGGCCTCCTCCATGGCCGTAGCCGCGGTCGCTGTGCTCGGGGCGACAGCCGAGGCGCCCGTCACGGATTGCCCTGAGCTCCTGGCAGTCATTGGTGTTGTGGCTATGGACGTTGTGGAAGACGCAGAATGGGCGATTGCCCCTGGAAGATACGCCGTGGTCACAGCCGCGCTTCATCTCGTGCTCCACGGCTAGCACGGTGGGGCCCTTGCGCTTCACTTCCTTAACTTTGGCTTTCTTGTCGTCTGGATCGACCTCCGGGAGCTCCAGAAGGGAGAGGCGACCTTCCTCTGCCCTCACGCACCTGGTTGCCATGTTGAACATCTCCAGGGCCGAGCACAGATCCTCGTGCATGGAGAGCTCCTCCTTCATCTTGACACCTCGGACGCCCTCAGAAAACACCGAAAAATGATGGCCTCGTCTGACACCTTCGGGATCTTGAGGCGAACATTTGTGAAGCATTGTATGTACTTGTGCAAGGTCTCGCCCGGCTGCTGCTTAATGCGCCGCAGGTCGCCTGCTGCAGGAGCGTGGTCACGAGTGCCCTAGAAGTTGGCGATGAAGCACTCGCGGAGCTAGTCCCAGGAGGAGATCGACCCCACCAGGAGGTTTAGGACTCAAGAACGAGCGCCGTCATTGAGGGCCATGGGGAACTAGTTCGCCAAGACCTTGTCGTTGCTGTTTGCCACCTTGATGCTTAGCTCGTAGAGCTGGAGAAACTCTGTGGGATCAGGACTGCCACCGTAGCATGGAGGCAGATCCGGCTTGAACTTGACGGGCCATACGACGCGGCGTAGTTCCGGGGTGAAAGCACGGCATCCTGTCGCACTCACAGGGGACGGCCGCATGGGGGGAGCTTGATCTTGGCGCCCGCACGCCACCGCCTCTGGTGGCACGCGGTCTTGACGCAGCGGTGCTGGAAGTGCTCGCGCCTCTCCTTGGGGCCGCTGCACCACCTGGCAGCTTTCTTCATCGCGTGCCGGCGCTCTACGCGGCGGGTCATGCTGGGGTGCCTCACGCCTGGGCTCGGGGTCCGAGCCATGCAGAGGAGGTGGAGGGGGTGCACCGTGAGGCACGTCGCCCACCAGGGATGGCGGAGGATGAGGCGAACGGGATGGTGCAGGAGCTTCACCGGCGGCGTTGACGAGCTCGGCGATGCGGCCGAGCCAGTCATCATAGAGGTCGTTGGTCGGGCGATAGCGTAGAAGCCCACGCGCCATGAGCAGCGCAGCCTGCGCGTTCGCTGGCCCACGATGAACGTGAGAAGACGACACCGTGGCCAGAGTGGGTGATGGGGTCGTGGTGCGGCCATCGCGCCGCACGGACGGTGGTAGCGACGAGTCCTGCTGTTCGCGAGCAGTAGGGTCGGTGGCAGCGTTAGCCACCGGGGAGGCAGAGCGGCGAGGGGCACCGTTACCCATGGGTGCCGTCTGGGCGACACGAGCGGTCCGGCGCTCGGCACGGACACGGCGAGCGTCGGCCATAGGAATGACGGAACGACGGTGGAGCGAACGGTCGAAGAGGGGCTTCGACACGCCCCTACCTGGCGCGCCAAATGTTGGATTCGGCTCCGCAGGCCCAAGAAAGGTTCGAACTCTTGGGCGTGTGCGAAGAACTCATCCTATCCGGCCAACCAACTCGTCGCCCCATGGCCTAGCTCGATGAACAAGGAAGAAGATGGACACAACAATTTACCCAGGTTCGGGCCACCTTGTGGTGTAAGACCCTACTCCTGCTTTGTGGTGGATTTGCCTCACGAGGGGCTGAGGACGAACAAGTACAAGGGATGAACAACCTCGCAAGGTCTGCTCTAGTGAGGGGGTGAGTCGAGAGGTTTGGATCTGATCTGGTCCCTCTGGTCCCTTTCTATGGTGGTGGCTAACCTATATTTATAGTGGCCTTGGTCCTCTTCCCAAAAACTAGGCGGGAAGGGATTCCACAAAGGCCAATTTGAAAGGGGACAAGTAGTACATCTTATCATGATGAAAGGTGGTCTTCGCTTGTAAAGCTTCTGGTCGTGACGCTGCGGTGGACTCAGCGATGACGTCCGTCCTGCCGAGCTGGCGACCTTGGTCTTGTTGCACTGGAATGGAAACCTTTGCCTGAGTCCTCGGGAACTGATACGTCTCCAACGTATCTATAATTTTTGATTATTCCATGCTATTATATTATCTATCTTGGATGTATTATATGCATTTATAAGCTATTTTATATGATTTTTGGGACTAACCTATTAACCTAGAGCCCAGTGCCAGTTTTTGTTTTTTCCTTGTTTTTGAGTTTCGCAGAAAAGGAATATCAAACGGAGTCCAAATGAGCTGAAAATTTACGATGATTTTTTATGGACCAGAAGAAGCCCTCGAAGCAAAAGAGTTGGGCCAGAAGAGCCACAAGGCCTCCACAAGGGTGGAGGGCGCACCCTACCCCCCTGGACGCGCCCTCCGGTCTTGTGGGCTCCTCGTGGACCCCCACTAACTTATTCTCGACGCCAAAAATTCCTATAAATACAGAAACCCCCAGAAATAAACCTAGATCGGGAGTTCCGCCGCCGCAAGCCTCCGTAGCCACCGAAAACCAATCGGGAGCCTGTTCCGGCACCCTGCCGGAGGGGGAAATCATCACCGGTGGCCATCTTCATCATCCCGGCGATCTCCATGGCGAGGAGGGAGTAGTTCACCCTCGGGGCTGAGGGTATGTACCAGTAGCTATGTGTTTGATCTCTCTCTCTCTCGTGTTGTTGATTTGGCACGATCTTGATGTACCGCGAGCTTTGCTATTATAGTTGGATCTTATGATGTTTCTCCCCCTCTACCTTCTTGTAATGAATTGAGTTTTCCCTTTGAAGTTATCTTATCAGATTGAGTCTTTAAGGATTTGAGAACACGTGATGTATGTCCTGCATGTGTTTATCTGTGGTGACAATGGGATATTCACGTGATCTACTTGATGTATGTTTTGGTGATCAACTTGCGGGTTCTGTGACCTTGTGAACTTATGCATAGGGGTTGGCACACGTTTTCGTCTTGACTCTCCGGTAGAAACTTTGGGGCACTCTTTGAAGTTCTTTGTGTTGGTTTGAATAGATGAATCCGAGATTGTGTGATGCATATCGTATAATCAAACCCGTGGATACTTGTGGTGACATTGGAGTATCTAGGTGACATTAGGGTTTTGGTTGATGTGTGTCTTAAGGTGTTATTTTAGTACGAACTCTAGGGCTGTTTGTGACACTTATAGGAATAGCCCAATAGATCGATCAGAAAGAATAACTTTGAGGTGGTTTCGTACCCTACAATAATCTCTTCGTTTGTTCTCCACTATTAGTGACTTTGGAGTGACTCTTTGTTGCATGTTGAGGGATTGTAATATGATCTAATTATGTTATCATTGTTGAGAGAACTTGCACTAGTGAAAGTATGAACCCTAGGCCTTGTTTCGAAGCATTGCAATACCATTTTCGCTCACTTTTGTTACTAGTTACGTTGCTGTTTTTATATTTTCAGATTACAAAAACCTATATCTACCATCCATATTGCACTTGTATCACCATCTCTTCGCCGAACTAGTGCACCTATACAATTTACCATTGTATTGGGTGTGTTGGGGACACAAGAGACTCTTTGTTATTTGGTTGCAGGGTTGTTTGAGAGAGACCATCTTCATCCTATGCCTCCCATAGATTGATAAACCTGAGGTCATCCACTTGAGGGAAATTTGCTACTGTCCAACAAACCTCTGCACTTGGAGGCCCAACAACGTCTACAAGAAGAAGGTTGCATAGTAGACATCAAGCTCTTTTCCGGCGCCGTTGCCGGGGAGGTTAGTGCTTGAAGGTATATCTTTAGATCTTGCAATCAAATCTTTTAGTTTCTTGTTTTATCACTAGTTTAGTTTGTAAAAGAAAACTACAAAAAAAATAGAATTTAGGTTGCCTCATTTGCTTCATCTTTATAATGTCTTTCGTGAAAATGATGGAAAGGAAAATTGTGCTCAATTGATTGAAGAAGAATGCAATAAAATGTTTGGCACTAAATATTTGAATGATGAGCATGATTGCAATGTTGTTGGTATGAATTCTCTGAATATTCATGATGCTAATGATATGCAAAGCCATAAGCTTGGGGATGCTATGTTTGATGAAGATGATATTTTTAGTCCCCCAAGTTTTGATGGGAATATTTATTATGATGATAGCATGCCTCCTATTTATGATGATTATATTGATGAAAGTGGGTTTGGAAGAGTGTCAACTCTAGGTAATGATCCCACTATTTTGGAGGGTGTTGAATCTTTTCACAATATTGATAAAAGTGGATTTGGAGAGGTCATGACTTTATTTAGTGATGAATCCACTATTTCAAAAGAGGTTCCAATTGATTATGAGAACAAAGTTGCTATGTATGATGATTATTGTGATGACATGTATGTTATAAAGAATAATGATAACCATGAAACTTGTCATCATGATTTTAATTTTCAATTGGATTATGCTTCACATGATAGTTATTTTGTTGAGCTTTCTCCCACTACTATGCATGAAAAGAATTTTGCTTATGTGGAGAGTAATAAAATTTCTATGCTTGTGGATCATGAAAAGAATGATTTATGTGATAGTTATATTGTTGAATTCATTCATGATGCTACTGAAAATTATTATGAGAGAGGAACTTATGCTTTTACATATTGCAATAATATCAAGTTTCCTCTCTATGTGTTGAAAGTTTTGAAGTTTTGCTTGGTTTGCCTTCCTATGCAAGTTGATTCTTGTTCCCATAAATTTTTTGCTGACAAAATCCCTATGCATAGGAAGTGGATTAGACTTAAATGTGCTAGTCATATGCTTGATGATGCTCCCATTGTGTTTCAATCCTTATCTTTTATGTGAGCATCATTGAAATCATCATGTCTAGCTAAAAAGGCATTAAAGAAAAGCGCTTGTTGGGAGACAACCCAATATTTACCCTTACTGTTTTTATGTGTTCACATGATTAATATAATGTAGTAATCATGTTTTATAGCTTTTGTTTGAATAAAGTGCCAAGTAAAGCCTTTGGGATAGTGTGGTTGATAGTTGATTTGATTCTGTGCAAAAACAGAAACTTTTGCATCCAGTACAGAAATTCCTATATTTTAATGGAACGAGTAAAACTTCTGAAATTTTTACATTTGATTGGTATACAAATTGTCTACGTTGTCCTAATTTTTCATAATTTTTGGAGTAACATAAGTATGACCTTAATTTAGATCTTTATGTACTGTTCTGTTTTTGACAGTTTCTGTTTTTCGATGCATAGTTTGCTTGTTTCCTAGTTTCTATGGCTTATATTGCTCAATATAAATTGTAGAAATGATAGGGTACAGTAGGTATCATGTGATAAAAAAATTTAATCTTGTCTTGACAGTACCAAAGTGAATGATTTGTTTTATCATACTAACCCATCTTACGGAGTTCCGTTAAGTTTTGTGTGATTGAAGTTTTCAAGTTTTGGGTGAGATATCGATATGAGGAGAATAAGGAGTGACAAGACCCTAAGCTTGGGGATTCCCAAGGCACCCCAAGGTAATATTCAAGGAAGATCTAAGCAATTAAGCTTGGGGATGCCCCGGATGGCATCCCCTCTTTCGTCTTCAACATTATCGGTAACCTCACCTGGAGCTATATTTTTATTTGTCACATGATATGTGTTTTGCTTGGAGCGTCATTTTATTTTATTAGTATTTGCTTGCTGTTATTTATATTAATGGTTTTCATCTTTAATTTCAATAAAAGTGTCAAGTTTAGCCTTTACCTTGCTTATTTTGCAAGTCTATATATTGCTGTTTTGAAAACAGAACGTTTTCTATCGTTGTCTGAATTCTTCTGGAAAGTCAGAATATAATAAAATCTTGAAATTTTTATACAATGAGTAACAACAAATTTTCTACAGTTTGGTAATTTTTCAGAAGTTTTGGAGTTAGGGAAGTATGAGTACAATTGCACTCTTTACAGACTGTCCTGTTTAGACAGATTGCTGTTATATTTGCATTGTTTGCATATGTTTGCCTGTTTAATGATTCTATTTGAGGATATGAGTATTAAATATGCAGAGGCATTTAGTATGCAATGTCAAATAATAATTTTAGTGATTTTCTACAGTAGATAATGATAAGGTTTTGCATTTGATTTATACTAACTTTTCTCACAAGTTCTTGTTGAGTTTTGTGTGGATGAAGTGTTTAATAATTAGGGAAACCATCATATAAAAGGAATTAAGGAGACACAAAAGCTCAAGCTTGGGGATCCCCCGGTAGGCATCCCACCTTTCTTCATCAAGAATTATCGGTTAGTATCGGTTGAGCCTAAGTTTTTGCTTCTTCACATGATGTGTGCTATTTTTAGAATGTCATTTTATTTTGTTTTGCTTGCTGTTTTAATGAAGTACTTAAGATCTAAATTTTATTTATGAGAGAGAGTCTTCATATAGCTACATAATTATTTGACTACTCATTGATCTTCACTCATATCTTTTGGATTAGTTTGTCATTTACTCGTGTGCTTCACTTATATCCGATGAGTAAATGGTTGAATGAATTGAATATCATAAATCTGAAATTATATATGCTTCATATGCTTATACCATGGGGAGTAGTGACTTCACATATAAGAAGTAGAGGTCGTAAATTTATTGAAAGTTAGCAAACATTGTATTGGTCACTTGAACAATTCATGAAAGAATATTGAAGGAAGAGAGATTTCACATATAAATATACTATCTTGGACATCTTCTATGATTGTGAGCCCCATTAATTATTTTCAAACTTGAGCAAATTAGTTGAAGTTGGACAAGGAAGACAACATAATGAGTTATGCTTGGGTATATTTGTATAGAAGTTATATTGTTATGGATCCTCCAACATGTGGTGCTTGCTATTTAGAATCTTTTGCTAGCCAAAATTTCTGTACTAAGCGGGAATACTGCTTGTGCATCCAAAATCCTTGAACCAAGTTTCTTCCATGAGTGTCCACCATACCTACCTATATGCGGTATTTACCTGCCGTTCCAAGTAAATTTGCATGTGCCAAACTCTAAACCATCAAATAATAATCTGTTTTGTATGCCCGAATCACTCATGTAGCGACTAGGGGCTATCAGTATCTTCCATGCTAGGTGGGTTATTCTCACAATGAGTGTTTATTCACTTGTTATTCATGAGAAAGTGGCTGGTAATTGGGATGCCCAGTCCTATGATCAAAGGATCAATTTTTTTTCAAATAATTAAACAAAACTCCCCCAGGATTATTGATAGTTGGACAGTACCCGTTGTTTCGGACAAGCTGTGGAGTGTGATTGTTGGTGGCGGGGAGTAAAAAAAATTTACCTTTTTGTTTGGGAACCGCCTATAATGTATCTAGTATGGAAGATATTGGGAACTCTTGGTTGTTATGTTGACAATGAAAGCATACCTCTCAAAATCATTTTCATCTCTGTTTTAAAAGCTTCGAGCTCTGGCACCTCTGCAAATCCCTGCTTCCCTCTGCGAAGGGCCTATCTTTTACTTTTATGCAAGAGTCAGTAGTATTCCTTCTCATTCCAACCTACTCTTTAGTTCGCAAGCATCATGTGATGGGGAATGATCTAAGCATATATGTCCATTCAAATATATTTGATCATGAATTATTATTGTTGACAATTATCTATATGATAAATAAGTTGGGAGGCGAAACATTAAGCCCCTATCTTTCTCTGTGTTCAATGGATGCTATTTGTTCTAAGAATATGCTTTGAGTGGTAGCAATCATGGAAGACTATATGATAGTTGAGTATGTGGGATTTGCTAAATCAAAGCTCTGACATAGACCCTTCCTGAAAATAAGATGAATTGCAATTGTTTGATGACTGAGAACATAGTTTGCTAGTTTTCAAGAAAGTTTATGATCTATGCTTTAACATGTGAATAGTTTGCTACTTGATCATGAGAAGTTTTATGAGATGAGCTACTATTTATAATATATAATGATGCTAGAAAAAGTGATTGAAATTATCATTGATCAAACTTGTGCACTTGCTAGCATTCCACATCAAAAATTCTGTTTTTATCATTTACCTACTCGAGGACGAGCAGGAATTAAGCTTGGGGATGCTTGATACGTCTCCAACGTATCTATAATTTTTGATTGTTCCATGCTATTATATTATCTATCTTGGATGTTTTATATGCATTTATATGCTATTTTATATGATTTTTGAGACTAACCTATTAACCTAGAGCCCAGTGCCAGTTTCTGTTTTTTTCTTTGTTGTTGAGTTTCGCAGAAAAGGAATATCAAACGGAGTCCAAATGAGCTGAAAATTTACGGTGATTTTTTATGGACCAGAAGAAGCCCCCGAAGCAAAAGAGTTGGGCCAGAAGAGCCACGAGGCCTCCACAAGGGTGGAGGGTGCGCCCTACCCCCCTAGGCGCGCCCTCCAGTCTTGTGGGCTCCTCGTGGACCCCCCCTGACTTGTTCTCGACGCCAAAAATTCCTATAAATACATAAACCCCCAGAAATAAACCTAGATCGGGAGTTCCGCCGCCGCAAGCCTCCGTAGCCACCGAAAACCAACCGAGAGCCTGTTCTGGCACCCTGCCGGAGGGGGAAATCATCACCGGTGGCCATCTTCATCATCCCGGCGATCTCCATGATGAGGAGGGAGTAGTTCACCCTCGGGGCTGAGGGTATGTACCAGTAGCTATGTGTTTGATCTCTCTCTCTCTCTCTCGTGTTCTTGATTTGGCACGATTTTGATGTACCGCGAGCTTTGCTATTATAGTTGGATCTTATGATGTTTCTCCCCCTCTACCTTCTTGTAATGAATTGAGTTTTCCCTTTGAAGTTATCTTATCGGATTGAGTCTTTAATGATTTGAGAACACGTGATTTATGTCTTGCATGTGTTTATCTGTGGTGACAATGGGATATTCACGTGATCTACTTAATGTATGTTTTGGTGATCAACTTGCGGGTTCTGTGACCTTGTGAACTTATGCATAGGGGTTGGCACACGTTTTCGTCTTGACTCTCCGGTAGAAACTTTGGGGCACTCTTTGAAGTTCTTTGTGTTGGTTTGAATAGATGAATCTGAGATTGTGTGATGCATATCGTATAATCAAACCCGTGGATACTTGTGGTGACATTGGAGTATCTAGGTGACATTAGGGTTTTGGTTGATGTGTGTCTTAAGGTGTTATTTTAGTACAAACTCTAGGGCTGTTTGTGACACTTATAGGAATAGCCCAATAGATCGATCAGAAAGAATAACTTTGAGGTGGTTTCGTACCCTACAATAATCTCTTCGTTTGTTCTCCGCTATTAGTGACTTTGGAGTGACTCTTTGTTGTATGTTGAGGGATTGTAATATGATCTAATTATGTTATCATTGTTGAGAGAACTTGCACTAGTGAAAGTATGAACCCTAGGCCTTGTTTCGAAGCATTGCAATACCATTTTCGCTCACTTTTGTTACTAGTTACCTTGCTGTTTTTATATTTTCAGATTACAAAAACCTATATCTACCATCCATATTGCACTTGTATCACCATCTCTTCACCGAACTAGTGCACCTATACAATTTACCATTGTATTGGGTGTGTTGGGGACACAAGAAACTCTTTGTTATTTGGTTGCAGGGTTGTTTGAGAGAGGCCATCTTCATCCTACGCCTCCCACGGATTGATAAACCTTAGGTCATCCACTTGAGGGAAATTTGCTACTGTTCTACAAACCTCTGCACTTGGAGGCCCAACAACGTCTACAAGAAGAAGGTTGCATAGTAGACATCAGGAACCCACGCCTGCGCTTGCCTCCTTAGCACCAAAGAGGAAACTGTCTTCTCTGCGCCCGCTGGCGCCCGCCTGGCCTTGGTCGTCACGGCTTGCGTCACCGTAACCTCATGAGGTGGGGCGCCTGGATAGGAATGTCTGCTCCTCAGGAGGCAGCCTGGGGAGGCCGCTCCCTCAGGAGGTCTTGGTGTCGTCCACCTCGCGAGGCTTGGCCCCTCGCAAGGGTCTTATCTTTTTAGCCTTTGTAGATGGGCCGTACCAGGCCATCGATGGAGCCATGCCGTGGCCCACAGGCAGGCAAGTATAGGTACCCCGGTACCCAGAACGCCGACAAAAACCCTATAATAAGTTGTTTGAAATCAGATTGTGTGTGGCGAAGAAGCACGAACCCTAGAAGCAGATGACTGAAAAAGGCAGATGTGTAGCGATGTGGCTCAGGGGAGTCGGAGCGGATTGAAATATAAAGGAGACGCGAGAGAGCAAGAGTAGTACTGAATGCTTGTTTTTTTTTGTGAAATGGAATGAATGCTGGTTGTAGATGGTGAGTGCATTCCGAGGTGTTATGGGGACACGAGACGTTTGACTCATCCAACTGCCTCCCACTAGAGTTGTCCAGCTATGCTGCGTCCCACTGGACTTTTCCACGTGCCTATCATGCCTCACAGACCAATGTGAGGCACGGTTATAGAAGCTGGAAAGCATAGTCGTGCTTGTGTGATTTAAAAGTTTTTAATCACATGTTTATTCAGATAAGGTTGGGTTTGTCTTTATGAGAGGAATGGTATTGACACTATTAGATGCATGATCGTGAAAGAAGGAGAGGCATGATCGATACATCGGGGGAGGCAAATTCAGGAGAGGGATGATCGTTCACAGAAGAGAGTCACAGAGGCACTGTTGCACCTGAAGTGGAGTCATGGTTCGTGACTCTGCATTCGCAATGTTTTCAGCCACTTGTTGACCCAGAGAGCCACTATTTTCAAATGTTCGTTGGGTTCAGGAGGGAATCTGTATGATAGCCCATGGTTATACATATGTCAGAAGCATGGTCGTGCCTTTGTTTTGGCAATGTTTTTGGTGGTACGCAGACATAGAGATGCAGGTCTGTCGATATCACTGAGGCTTATGTTTAACAAAGTGGAGGCATATACACATGGCTTTGCTGCTAGCCGAACTGTGCTTCTATTTTGGTTCACTCCCCGTGTAGTATATGTATTCGACAGATATAGGTTGTTGCACAATAGGGTCATCGCTTGCCTCCTCTCATTCTTCTCTCGGTCAAAAGGTGTGCTGGTGACTGATGGGATGGCTGTTGGATGTTAGTATTCAATGTGCCAGATACCATGCTAGAATTCATCTAGAGGCTCCTTGATTACATCGTGGTAGCCATGACTTTTGAAGTGCACGGTTCCGCAAGCTGCAGAAGCACAACCGTCTATTCATGGTTCCCAATGCAATTTAATGGGCGCATGGTAACTGAGTCGTCTCTCCCCAAGGTTAAATACTGGTCTATTCCGGGAGGTCACCACATTTTATTCTCGCCACAGAACTGCAAGCAGTTCCCATTATCCTCACCACGTACGAGTGATGCTGGAGAAGCACAATCAAACTCCATTGGCACTCTCACCCTCGTTTCCATGGACGACTTCAGGAACACTACTGAGCGTCTCTTTATGGATGCCGACGGTAACACCAAGCTCGAGGTGTGGTACACCAATGAGCCCTACAAGGTGGAGGAGACTATTTCTCTTTATGAGCAATGGCTGTGTGAGGACAGGTACAAGTTTGTTGGTCTTGATCTGGAGTACACACGAGAGGATTATTTTGATCGGAGCAGAAAAGTCACCATCATGCAGCTCGTGATGCGCAAGCATGTTCTTGTTTATCACTTGTGCAAGGCCAGGACGGAGTGCCCTGCTCTGAAGGATTTCCTTTGGAACAAAGGTATAACTTTCGCTAGTGTCAACGTTAGGAACGATAGAGAAGTTCTCTCAAATAGTTTCCTCAAAATTCCAAGAGAGTATCACATAGACCTTCAAGAGGAGCTCATGATCAAAGGCGGCAATCTAAGGGACTCCATGGCAGATCTGGCGGGAGCCGTCATAGGCAAATCTTACTCGAGTATGAAGCCATCTTTTCCACGTGGTCAGCATGACTACTGGGAATGGAAGCCTCTTTCCCTTGACCACCTGAAATATGCGGCAATTGTAAGTGAAAATTTCATTTATGTGGATTTTTTGTCTTTATATTTTTGTTTATTGCAAGAATAGCATTTTTTTCCTTTACCTATATCTTCATTCTCATCCGCTTTTTTTTAGGATGGGTATGTCAGCTACGAGCTCTACCGCCGAGTTCTGTCGATGAAGGACATGATGCATCCTCGTTGTCTTCCTGACCGCAGACGCCGTGGATGTTTGTGAGCAGAACTCCAACTGGAAGGCTTCGAAAAGAGATATCTCTATGGAGATAGTAGTTCATTTCTTTTTTTGCGGGGGACATAGTACTTCATTTCATGTATAATTATTGTCATAGTTTTAGTTCTATCCTGTGGAGTACCATTTTGGGATTTTGGTTTTATTTTGACAGTATCATGTTTGGCTTGTCTCATGTTACGGGAATATAATTTTTCTATGTTTTTTATGTTGCACTTTCATTGTTGACGTCTGTGCGTGTTCAGATACATTTAGAGAATCCGTTGAAGTGGCGCAGATGTATTGTTTGGGAGAAGTGCCCTTTGTGTTTGGCTTATATTCACTGTCATGCATTTGTGTTTGTGTTGTTGTCTTTTACACGTTCACAGAAGAGAGGCACGTCTACTAACGTACGAGGCAACATTGTGCATGAAGGCAAATGTATGGATTTGGCATTTTAGTTTTAAATGGTTCCTTTTATTTGTTCATCCTGAGATGCACGGCCTTGGAATGCTAGATGCATGTGTCTTTGTGTACATGAAGCACATCTGAGCCTCTGTGTTTTAGATGGTTCAGGTTCCTGTCTTTGTGTGCTTCAGGACCGTGCCTCAAGAAGCCCCACAACCGTGCCTGTGGAGGCTTCATTCCCGTGGCTGCGCTGCCTGCATCCATGTACCTCACGTGACACAGGCCATGACTCTACGTGCCTGTGGTGTCACACGGCTGTGCCTCTAGAGACTTCACAACAGTGGCTCTCTAACTCAGTATTTGGAGGCATGCCTCTGCCACCACACTTTTGTGCATCTAGAGGGTTTGCACCCGTGCCTCGAGAAGACCCAATTCTGTGCCTATAGAGGATTCATTTCCGTGCCTCCGCTTCCTGCATTCACGTGTCTCAGGCGACACGCTGCATGTGACTACGTGCCTGCGGTGCCACACGGCCATGCCTCAAGAGACTTCATAACTGTGGCTCCCTGAGGGAGTCCTGGATTAGGGGGTCCTCGGGTGTCCGGGCTATTTGATATGGGCCGGACCGATGGGCCGTGAAGATACAAAGCGGAAGACTCTCCCCCGTATCCGGGTAGGACTCCCCTATGCGTGGATGGCAAGATTTGTGTCCGGATATGTAATTTCCTTCCTCTACGAACCGACTCTGTACAACCCTAGGCCCCTCCGGTGTGTATATAAATCGGAGGGTTTAGTCCGTAGAGGCTATCAGAATTCTCATAGGCTAGACAACTAGGGTTTAGCCATTACGATCTCGAGGTAGATCAACTCTTGTAACCTCTATACTTATCAAATACAATCAAGCAGGACGTAGGGTTTTACCTCCGTTAAGAGGGCCCAAACCTGGGTAAACATTGTGTTCCCTTTGTCCCTTGTTACCTTCGATCCTCAGACGCACAGTTCGGGACCCCCTACCCGAGATCGGCCGGTTTTGACACCGACATTGGTGCTTTCATTGAGAGTTCCATTGTGTTGTCGATAGAAGGATCGATGGCTCGCCTTGTGATTAATGACGATATCACTTCTGGAAGGGCCTTAACTCCAGGACAGGTCCTCCAGCTCGGCGGTTTTACCATGGGCGCCCGCTCGGCCGTCAAGCCAGCGAGGGCCCCCACAATCGCCAGACATCGTCTCCGCATCGGCCTCGAACACTCTGAAAAGATGGATCCGGCAGATATCTCGTCCTTGAACAAGCTGCTGGATCGCATCGCCGCCCTGGGGCTTGCAACAGACTATGATCGGATTGGGCTTAAACCCGATCAGAGGGAAATCAAGTCCCCACCGATCACCCATCTGGTAGCAGTTGTTGAGGAATGAGCCGAGAACGCTTCTTCCCCTAAGTTAAAAACCAGATATGTTCGGATTTCCGAGCCCTTAGAGCCGGACACCCATCCTCAGGAAGAGACTGTATGTCCTCCAAACTCAGGATTAGGCATTGAGCCCGGAAATCACCCAGACCTTCCTGGTCCTGAACTGGTGACCTCGGAGATTCTTCAAGCTCCGGATTCAATCTCGGGTCAGGATTCAGGTTTTTACACACCCACCCACCACAATCAATATTCTCCAAGTAATTCAGGCCCTCCAGACATATGTGACCTAATGTACGTGCGGCAGCAACCTCCGGAAACGGTCCATCACTTTTGGGCCAGATTCCTCCTTGTTAAAAACAATATTAAAGATTGCTGTGATGACGACGAGGTTTCAATTTTTTGTCGTAATTGTACGGACGAGGGAATTCTTAACGCCCTCAACCGCCGCCGCATACAGCACTTTACAGAATTGGCACACATAGTACAGAAGTACTGCGTGATGGAAAGCGCATGGAAGGCCCAGACAGCCTGGTGGGAACCCCCTGCCTTTAAGCAGCCCACCATACGGGCAAAACGGATACACCCTCACAAGGCATCCGAACAAAAGCCCATTGACAAGAAAAACAAACCCTTCACGGGACACATAACCGTCCTTGACGAACTACTCGACAACCCCTGTCAGGTACATACGACGCCGAGCACCAAACCAACGCACAGCCTTCGGGCATGTTGGGTACTCCGGCAAGTGGCTAAGAGCGGTGAGGCTATCCTCACCAGTACTACTCCAGAGAAACATTCTTCGGAGGACGATGATCTCAACGTCTTTACGGTCTTTGAGACCTTCTCTTCAAATAATCGGCGCAAAAGGGCGCTCCACGACCTTGCTGAAGTGAACCAAGTAACCTTAATGAACCCCTGGAATGACACGGCCATAACTTTCACGGCCGACGACGAACCAAGGGCTCGATCAGTCCAAGCACCAGCCGCCTTGGTCTTAAACCCAATTGTGGATGGCTTTCGACTCACCAAAGTGCTCATGGATGGCGGTAGCGGGCTTAACCTCATCTACGAAGACACGCTCGACAAAATGCAAATGGACAAGAACTGCATCGAGCAAAGCATTACCACCTTTCGAGGCATTATCCCCAGTCGAGAAGCACGATGCTCGGGGAAAATTAAACTTGATGTAGTATTCGGCACGCCTGAGAATTACAGGTTTGAAGAGTTGCTCTTCCACATGGCCCCTTTCAATAGCGGATATAATGCCCTCTTGGGGCGGGACGCCTTCGCACGCTTCCAAGCCATACCCCATTACGGGTATATGAAGCTCAAGATGCCAGGGCCCAATGGAGTGATCACTGTTACCAGTGATCCGGATATAGCACTCCGCGCCGAAAATAAAACCGCATCCTTGGCCCTCGAGGCACTATCCGAAGCCCTCGTGGCCGAAGAACTAACCACCCTGCGTTCTACAGTGGACAAGGACGATGTGATCCTCGACAAGAGGCCCAAATCCACCTCTTTCAAACCAGCAGACGAAATAGTCAAATTTCAAGTACACCTGACGGACCCTAATAAAACAGCATCCATTGGAGCACAGCTGGATCCAATGGTCGACGCCGCCCTACGAGCGTTCCTGCGTGAAAATTGGGACATCTTTGCCTGGCACCCTTTGGACATGCCCGGAATCCCACGCAGACTGGTCGAACATAATCTCAATATAATAAAGGGGTTCAAACCAGTCAAGCAAACGCTGCGGTGATTTTTCGAACCCAATTGACAAGCTATGGGGGAGGAGCTAGCCAAACTACTCGAGGCCGGGTTCATTATAGAAATCAAGCACCCGGACTGGCTAGCCAACCTGGTCATGGTGCCGAAGAAGGATAAGTCCTGGCGCCTTTGTGTCGATTTCAAATACCTCAATAAGGCTTGCCCTAAGGACCCCTTCCCACTGCCCCGCATTGACCAAATCATTGACGCAACCGCGGGACACGACTCATTGTGTTTCCTCGACGCCTACTCCGGATACCATCAGATTAAGATGAAGGAATCCAACCAGGCCGCAACGGCATTTATTACCCCCTATGGGCCTTTCTGTTTCAACACTATGCCCTTTGGGCTAAAAAACACTCGCGCCACTTACCAACGCATGATTCAGACGTGCTTGGAAAACCAAATCGGCAAGACAGTGGAGGCGTATGTGGACGACATGGTCATCAAGACTAAACACGTCGAATCATTGGTGGACGATCTAGGCCTCACATTCGACAACCTCCGAACATATGACATACGGCTCAATCCGGAAAAATGTGTTTTCGGCGTCCCAGCTGGGAAACTGCTCGGGTTCATTTTTTCCAATAGAGGAATCGAGGCGAACCCAGCCAAAATCCGAGCCCTGTCACAATTAGCAACGCCAACAGACTTAAAGCAGGTCCAAAAACTAGCTGGATGCGTGGTAGCCTTAAACCGCTTCATCTCCAGATTGGGAGAAAAAGCATTACCACTCTACCGACTACTCCGACGCACCGATCACTTCGAATGGACGACTGCCGCCACAGCCGGATTGGAAGAAAAAAAACATTGTTAGTAGGTAACCCAATCCTAGCCGCCCCATGTGTTGGCGAGGCTATGTTGCTCTACATATCCGCGACTCACCAAGTTGTGAGCGCCATACTCGACGTCGAGCGAGAGGAAGAGGGACACAAATTCCCCATCCAGAAACCAGTATACTATGTATCGGCGGTCCTTACACCATGCAAATCTCGATACCCTCACTATCAGAATATAGCTTATGCGGTCTTTATGGCATCACGAAAGCTCCGACACTACTTTCAAGAGTGTTCGATCACGGTGGCATCCGAAGTACCACTGAATGACATCATAAATAATCAGGATGCCACTGGCCGCATAGCCAAATGGGCCATCGAGCTCTTACCATTTGAAATAATATATAGGCCACGCCGAGCTATTAAATCTCAGGTGCTGGCCAACTTTGTCGCCGAGTGGACGGAAGCCGAGCTCCCTTAAGAGTACAACACATACTCCAACTGGATAATGTACTTTGATGGCTCTAAAATGTTAGCCGGACTAGGGGCTGGCGTCATCTTGACATCCCCTACGGGGGACACAGTCCGCTACGTGTTACAAATCATGTATACGGACTCTAACAATGCAGCCGAATATGAGGCACTTCTACATGGTCTCCGAATGGCTGTCTCCATGGGCATTCAACGCCTAGAGGTGCGTGGGGATTCAAACCTCACAATATCCCAAATAAATGGAGAATTTGATGCAAAAGACCCAAAAATGGCAGCATACCGAAACACTATACTCAAAATATCGGCTCGGTTCGAGGGGCTTGAGTTCCATTACATTGCTCGAGACAGTAATCAGGCAGCGAACATCCTCGCTCGAATGGGCGCTAAACGCGATCCCGTCCCTCCTAACACCTTTGTGGAAAGGCTCTTTAAGCCATCCGTGGTCTGGCAGGATGAGGACGGAAATCCTAGTCCGGAACCGGTCCTACCCCCAGCAGCCGAACTCAATTGGGATATCATCGGGGGCTCGGGCACCGAAATAACATCCTCCGCCGATGCAATCATGGCCGTTATCGCTCCATGGACCGAACCCTTCCTGGCCTACCTTAATAGGCAGGAGCTTCCAGATGATCAGAATGAGGCCCGTCGCATAATCCGACATTCTAAAGCCTATAAAGTTCATGAAGGTGAACTATACAAGAAAAGTACCACTGGAGTCCTTCGAAGATGCATCTCCGAAGAGGAGGGACGACATCTCTTGGCTGAAATACATGCTGGTCTAGGTGGCCATCATGCCGCAGCTCGGGCCCTCGTAAGCAAGGCCTTCTGTACAGGTTTCTTTTGGCCAACGGCCTGAGCAGACGCACAGTACCTTGTGCAGCACTGTGTGGGATGTCAGCTTTTCACCGACCAAAGTCATATGCCGCCCACTGCTTTACGAACAATCCCCATCATCTGGCCTTTTGCGGTCTGGGGGCCAGATATGGTCGGACCCCTTAAAGGGGGAAGCCATAAGAAGAAATATTTACTTGTTATGGTGGATAAATTCACTAAGTGGATAGAGGCCAAACCAGTAAAAACGGCAGAAGCAGGGCCAGTGATCGACTTTATATCCGGCGTGGTACACCGTTATGGTGTCCCGCACAGCATCATCACTGATAATGGCTCCAATTTCACAGCCGATGAGGTGAAAAATTGGTGCGCTAACTTGGGCATTAAGCTCGATTACGCGTCCGTATACCACCCTCAAACAAATGGTCAGGTCGAACGGGCTAATGGCCTGATAATGAGCGGCATCAAACCCAAACTAGTGCAATCCCTACGGGAGTTAGATAAGCACTGGGTTGAGGAACTCGATTCCGTGTTCTGGGGACTGCGGACTACGCCCAATCGCACGACCGGATACACACCTTTTTTCATGGTGTACGGTGCAGAGGCTATCTTGCCCTGCGACATTATACATGACTCACCTCGAGTGCGCATGTATGAAGAGAGAGAAGCCAAGCTCAATCGGCAGGATGACCTAGACGGCCTAGAGGAGGAGCGTGATATTGCACGAGCCCGTTCTGCATTTTATCAACAACAGGCTCGGAGATACCAAAGCAGAGAAGTGCGGGCCAAGACTTATAATGTCGGCGAACTTGTTTTACGCCTCCCAGAGAAGAAAAAGGACAAGCTCAAGCCAAAATGGGAGGGCCCCTTCATTATAGATGAAGTTCTCACAGGAGGAGCCTATCGCCTTCATAATGCATCGGATAATCGCCTCGAGCCGAATCCATGGAACCCTGCCCGGCTCCGAAGATTCTACGCGTAAATTCGGCCATGTTTCTTTTCCGTCCCCCTTTTTTCTTTCTTCTCCTCTTCATTTGTTTTTTTTTTCACTTTTATACGTTTCCCAGGATTTGTTCGATAGGCCGAACTCTTAAGGGGCACACATCTTTAAATGTATACACCCCACCATGACTGGGGGCTTCTTTAACCGAAGCCTATTATTATTCAGAGCCTAGAGCTCACTTCTTCTATGTCGTTTGTTTATATACACCCTTTCGCCATTATATGCACCTCTATGACTTAAGTTTTTGCCAAGCTAGGTTGCCTCGCTCCTGTGTTTATGCCCTACGTTCCCGATTGTTCGGCTAGGGCGTAAAGGGAGCACCTCTACGATTGTTACAACCGGGTAATCCGGAATTGTACCTCAGACGGGTGAAGCCGAAAGCTAATGTTCTTAAGAGAATAATTGGTCGGCAATCAAACGATAGATTGTTACATTCTTGTAACTCTTAGAAACAATGCGGGACAGTTTCCCCGCAATACGGATCAAAGTCTAGGCACACACAATTAAAGCATGCCAACCCAGGGAAAGGAACCCTTAACGGAACTATTCTCCCTGGAAGATGTTTCTTACATATGTAATATAACATACCTCCCGAACTAAATTTTTTGTCTGTTTGAGCACAATGACTGGGTTGCCTGGTTTCCGGACATAATGAATGTTTCTCACATTCCATAGTAGTATCCGGAAACACTCCACCATTTTGGTTTGGAGGTTAAAGCCGAAAGCCTGCGATGACAATTTTTCCAAGTGTTCCACTGAAGATACATGATGATCATAAAGTACATTGATACATTGAATCAAAAGCCTACTCCTTATCTATTCCATCTATAAGACTGTCTAACCTACAGTCTTCTTGCGAATTATTTGTAGCTATCATTACTTGGTCATACACCAAGTTCAATGGAATTTCTTTCCCATCTGGTCCCTGTGGTCCCACTCGGGCCATATGATTCGGGTCTAGCTTGGTAAAGCGTGTTTTCACCATCGCCCAGGCTTCTCGTGTGCCTTCACGGCAGGAGGACATTTTCCATAGCTCGAAGTGGCGCCGGGCACCTTTGAACAGGTTTGACAAGCCCTCCTTACTTTCTGGAGGGGTATCGGATGGCCATAAAGCCTTTGCCATACTCTTCATGGCTCTTCGGGCCCGCTCATGCACCACGGACAGCTCCTTAAGCACATTGCCCCGAAATCCAGATACTTCTTTTTCCGGCCGACCAGTTAATAGACCTTCAGCAACAGAGTTATGACATTCCGAATTTTGGACTACATATGAATCTCTCTGATGGTTTAAAAAGTCATACCGAACATGCCGCCCTTCAACTTTTCATTCTCTTTTCGGGCGGCCGATAACTGAGCCTTTAAGCTCTCTATCTCTTCGAATTGTTTGTCTTCCTCCTCCTTGTGTTTCTTCTTCTTGGAAGTCATAATTGCAGCCTTTTTCATTTCCGCAAGTTCGGCGGTGACGGCATTCAGCTGTGTCTGGTTTGTTTTCAGTTCCTAGGATAGCGCAGTATTCTTCTCCTTGAGAACCTGTAGGTCATATCGATCCTTAAATCGGTTGGCCTCACCGCTTCATGTCTCGGGGGCTACTGGCATATGACTATTAAAATTGCACAAACTCTTACCTGTATATCTTTCGAGAACAATTGGGTAACTCCGGCAAGTCCGTCTCGAGCGGCGCGGATATATGCATTCACCGAGCTGAGTGCGGTAAATTCCTGATCAGAAAAGGCTGGAGCACGCATGGCCTCTTTCAGTCGACGGTGATTCATCATGCTCTCCACCTCGGAATTCGTGACAGATATGTCATCCGAATCCTCATGAGGCGGCAGAACTGGCATTGCATCAGCCTTCGTCCTAGTTGGCGAGTCCGGCGCCGGATTGGCTAACATTCGGCTAGCAGGGCATTTTCCCACTGTCTGCCGTGTGCTCCTCCTGGATCAAAGATAGAAGGGAACTTCAACAATCCGAACTCGTGCCCAGGCACGTATTAAATGGACATACCTCTTTGAAGACTGTGAGGGCTCTACGGCGCTTCCGGTCTCCTTTAGATTACCCTGCGTGGGGGCCGCCCTTGAGGGGGTGCGGCCTACCGAGCGCCGATCCTATGAAGTACAATTTAGTATAATGGATAAAGGTGCAAATAGAGACTCCTTTTTGGGAAAGCTCTTTGAATACTTATGATGGAGAAGGAATAGGGGCGGGGATAGTCGGCTGTGATAGCCGCTTCCGAGCCGTCAAGGCTCGCCTGGTAAAATACCCCATCATCGAACTCTATGTATATATCTGGATCCTCGTAGAAGCCTGGGTCTTCATCGCGGTTGTGGTCCTCTGGCTGTGGGGTAGGGCAGTGAATGTCCTCGATCATCCTCCTTCATGACTATTTTATGACAACAAAGAACAGCTTGATTAGCATGCCGCGACAGCAGTAAGGTAACACAGGTAGTCAAAATCTTACCCATTCGATGGGGTTGTACATGGAGTAACCTTCCCGGCAGTTTAAGCGGAGGAAGTCTTCTTTCTCGCCCTTATACAGATCGACCAAGATCATGGCCAGTTCGGCCGGGGTATCCGGACCCCTGCGTCTATAACGAGATGCGTCGTCTTCTCCGTTGTAGCACCATAAGGGAGTTACTCTGGACTGGAGAGGCTGGACACATCTTTTTATTGCAATGGCCATGACTTCGATTATCGAGAGCTCGGTATGGGCTAACAATATGACCTTGCTGACCAACCTCTTTATTTCCGCACTGTCTCCCTCCTTGGGACTGCGGGGACGCCAGTTGAGACGTTTCTTTAAAGGAGCGCTGGAAAATTCAGGGTGGCCACGCCGAACTGGGTCCGGCAGTGGGACATCATCTATATAAAACCACTCCGAAGACCACTGTGGATATATCTCTTTGGGAGTCCCGAAAGGGTAGCCTGATCTGGCTATACGCCATACTTCGGCGCCGCCCACTTCAAATATAGAACCCCCTCGATGGCGGGGGACAAGGCAAAAGAACTTTCTCCATAGTTTGAAATGGGCCTCGCAGCCCAAGAACAGTTCGCAGAGGGCAACGAAACCTGAGATGTGCAGAATCGAACCTGGGGTGAGGTTGTGCAGCTGGATGCCGTAAAATTCCAATAGACCCCTGAGAAAGGGATGGATCGGAAATCCTAAGCCCTGCAAAAGGAATGGAACGAACCACACCCTCTCCTCCTTATTGGGGTTGGGGAAGTTTTCAGCCAGCACGTCGTTGCCGATTGAGGCTAATCCCACTCGTACAGGGACTAGATCGGCGAGGGGAAGATATCCCTACGTCTAGAGTCGGCACAGCTGAAGATGGGGCACTGAGCAGCTCTGCCAATCCCCCTCTTGAGGGCCATGGGGGCGCGAGGAAGAGCCTGGGGCGCTATCCATGTTTTGAAGCTTATTTTTTGTGGCTAATCTTGGCATTTTTCTGCACAATGTGGATAGCACTTGGGGGAAGTGACCTCTTTTTATAGGCACCGTCCCTGTGTGGCCGGGTGTTTTCTTTTTTGATAAAAAATTATGGACCGTTCGAATTCACCCAGCGCACGAAAATCGAGGCGACAGGGAAGGAGTCATAAAGGCGGAGCGAAGGAGCCAGGGCTGGATTATTATCCGCCCAGTATATAGTGAAGAACCAACCTTGCAAAAGCCGAAGACATAAGCCGGATACTGCATCGTCGTTTGAAGGCTAGTTCGGGGGCTACTAAGGGAGTCCTGGATTAGGGGGTCCTCGGGTGTCCGGGCTATTTGATATAGGCCGGACCGATGGGCCGTGAAGATACAAAGCAGAAGACTCTCCCCCGTGTCCGGGTAGGACTCCCCTATGCGTGGATGGCAAGATTTGTGTCCGGATAGGTCATTTCCTTCCTCTACGAACCGACTCTGTACAACCCTAGGCCCCTCCGATGTGTATATAAATCGGAGGGTTTAGTCCGTAGAGGCTATCAGAATTCTCATAGGCTAGACAGCTAGGGTTTAGCCATTACGATCTCGAGGTAGATCAACTCTTGTAACCTCTATACTTATCAAATACAATCAAGCAGGACGTAGGGTTTTACCTCCGTTAAGAGGGCCCGAACCTGGGTAAACATCGTGTTCCCTTTGTCCCTTGTTACCTTCGATCCTCAGACGCACAGTTCAGGACCCCCTACCCGAGATCGGCCGGTTTTGACACCGACACTCCCTAACTTAGTAAGCGGACCTTTCCTAACACAATTTTGTGCACCCAGAGTGTTGATAGCGAGACAGGCCCCGAGAAGTCCCATGCCTGTGCCTGTAGAATCTACACTTATGTTCGTCCCATGCCTGCATCCACGTGCCTCATGTGAAACCTACGTTGACTCTACGTGCCTACGGTTACAAACACCCGTGGCTCTAGAGAATTCACTTCCATGCATCTCTAACTCTGTAATCGGACCTATGCGTCCGCCACCACACTTTTGTGCATCTAGAAGGTTGATACCCATGTCTCACATCCGTGCCTGTAGAGGCTTCACTTCCGTGCCTTCGCCTCCCGTGACTCTACGTGCTTGTGGTTCCACGCACCAGTGGCTCTAGAGACTTCACAACCGTGCCTCTCTAACTAAGTATTCGGACGTATGCCTCTGCTACCACACTCTTGTGCATCCAGAGGGTTAGTACCCGTGCCTCTAGAAGCTCCACGTCCGTGCCTGTAGAGGCCTCACTTCATGCCTCCGGTTCCTACATCCACGTGCCCGTAGTGGCTTCACTTATGTTTCTTTTTTTAGCAGTCCCACCGACTGACTTAAGATGCTAGCGAACAAAAAAACACAGCCAGGCAGCACGAATCTTGATGGTCAAAATGGACGGTCAAAGTTTAGAGATGTTTGCTCTCTAGATTCACTGTCAGTGTTTGTTTTCATATTGTTATGCATAGGTCAGGTGCCGGATCGTGCCTTCATTTTCTGTGGCTTCATGCCTTATTATTCGTCATGCCCGTGCTTCTACGATCTTAACTGACATGAAATAGTTGAAAAAACTATCGTTGCTCTTATAGCTTTGATTGGATCATTTTTATTAATTTAATGAGGCAGACACGGTGTGAAGCTAGTAGGTGAGGCACGGATCAGTATTGGCCGTCGGATTTAAGACGTACGGTAGGCTCTTCACTTGCCTCATTGCATTCTTCTATCGATGGTCTTTGTTCAAAGGAGGAATTGATGACCGATGTGGCGGCTGTTCAATGTGAGTATTCAGTGTGTCAGTTACGATAAAAAAAGTTAGAGGCTCCTCGATTTCTCGGCGGCATCAAATATTTTGCATAGACGTGACTTTAGGAAGTGCACGGTTCGACGAGCTGCAGAATCACAACCGTCTATTCACTGTTCCCAATTCACACGTTAATGCGCAATGTAACTGAAACGTCCTTCACCAAGGTTAAATACTCGTCGAGTTTTTAAGGTCACCATGTCATATTGTAGCCACAGAACATCAGGCAGTTCCCATCGGCCTCACCACTTCCCAACCTCGTCATAGAGTCTTAGGAATCTCCATTGGCACCTTGCTGCTCGCTGCCATGGATGACTTCTTGAACACTACCGATTACCTACCGATAGTTGCCGATGGTAACACCAAGCTCGACATGTGGTACACGAACAAGCCATACAAGGTGGAGGAGACCATTGCCTTGTATGAGGAGTGGTTGCGCGAGGAGAAGTGCAAGTTTGTTGGTCTTGGCCTGGAGTACACGCGAAAGGATTGTTATGGGCGTAGAAAAGTCGCCGTCATGCAACTGGCAATGCGGAATCATGTTTTGGTCTATCACTTCTGCAAGGCCAGGACGGAGTGCCCTACCCTGAAGGATTTCCTTGAGAATAGAGGTATTACTTTCTCTAGTGTGGACATCAGGAATGTTAGAGATGCTCTTTTTCAAGATTTCATCAGAATTCCATCAGAGTACCACATCGACATCCAAGAGAAGTTCATGATCAAAGGCGGCGAAGAAAGGGACTCCATGGAAGAGTAGCGGGAGCCATCATTCACGAATCTTACTCGAAGCTGGAGTCCTCTTTTCCAGAACTTCTGCATCACTACTGGCATTGGAAGCCACTTACCTTTGAACACCTAAAATATGGAGCTATTGTAAGTGAAAATTTCATTTTCGTTAGTTTCTGCCTTTGTTGTTTTTTGTTTCATTGCAAGAACAGTATGCTTTTTCTTTTTTGTAAATTTTTGTATTCATTTGCTTTTCCTCCAGGAAGGGTATGTGAGCTATGAGCTATACTGCCGGTTTTTGTCGATGAGGGACATCCTGCATCGTCGTTATCTTCCTGATCTCAGATGGCGAGGACGTTTCTGAGCAGGACTCCAGGTCGAAGTACTGCGACGATAGATCGTCTGATGAATTGGTTAATTGCTAGTAATTGTATGGGGTAATAGTACATCGACTGATGAATTATAAATGTAGTGGTTTTACTTCAATCGTATGGGGTATACTAGTTTGGAAATTTGAGTTTATTTTCAGTGTATTATGTTTTTCTTGTTTGCTTGCCTTCAAGAATATTTTCCTCTATGTTTCGATGCTTCGCGTCGGTATAAGTTGAGATGGATTAAGAGGATCACTCAGATGTGCAGGGTCGTCTATCTAGACAGTGCACAATCGTTTGCTCAAAGAGGCATGGTCGTGGATGTAGGCAAGGCATGGTCCTTTGTTAGAAGTAGGCACGGTCGTGGGTTTGTGTTTCTATTTTTTTAGCCGAGTCTTGTATATCAGTGTGGATAAGAAGCGCGTGTTTTCGTCTGTGGTTTAGATGGCTAGCTGCGTTAGTTCTTCTCTGAATATGGTCACACAGACAGGTAGGGCCGTTACTTTCACTTTGTGTTCCCACTGTGTTTGGCATGGTTATTTTTATATTGAAGATACGGTTGTGGTTGTGTGGTTGAAATGTTTTTACGCAGACCTTGAGTGTGTTTAAGATTCTTCAGATTTCCTCTCTATCATGTCTATTTCAATATATGATCACTGTTTTAGGGACAGTTATCCAGTGTGAGAGTTGTTGTGCGAGTATTGTGTTAGTCACTCTTCGAATTACGGTTGTGTTTCTGTGTTCCAATTATTATGGTGATACTTTGATTGAGAAAGGCACGGCCGTGAAGCTAGTGGATGCACTATCGTATGTGTGGCAGAGGCGTTGTCCTTCCTGTGGGTACTAAATTTGGAGAGGCACTACGCTATGTTAGTATTAGTCACTGTCGTGGTTGTACGTTCTGTAATATTTCTAGCCAGTCTGCTAGTGGAGGCACGCCCTATGTTATGTTGAGTCTGAGTTCTGTCTCTCATTCACAAATGTTTCCTCTGACATGTTCGCTCAGAGAGGCACGTCTACAATGTTATTTAGGGCACAGTCATGCCTTTCTTTTGAAATGTTTCCTCTCACTGCATTGCTCAAAGAGGCACGTCGGTGAAGCTTGTCAGGTCACGGACCTTTTACAATAGAAGGCATGGTCGTTCCTCTGTTTTGGTATTTTTTCAGTTTAGTCGTCTATGTCAGAGGATGGATCTTCTTTCGTTACCTTGAGTCTGCTAGTGGAGGCACGTCTGTCGAGTTAGTGCAGGCACGCCCTATGTTATGTTGAGTCAGAGTTCTATCTCTCATTCGCAAATGTTTCCTCTGACACGTTCGCTCGGAGAGGCACGTCTACGATGTTATTCAGGGCACGGTCGTGCCTTTCTTTCGAATTGTTTCCTCTCACTACTTCGCTTAGAGAGGCACGTCAGTGAAGCTTGTCAGGTCACGGACCTTTTACAATAGAAGGCACGATCATTCCTCTGTTTTGGTATTTTTTCCAGTTTAGTCGTCTATGTCAGAGGATGGATCTTCTTTCGTTACCTTGAGTCACGGTCGTGGTTCCCTGATATGTTCACTTGGAGAGGCACCGGTGTTAAGCTATCGAGGGCACGATCCTGTGTTAACTGGTGGCGTAGTCGTGTGTGTGTGTTGTTATTTTTCAGCTTAGTTGTCTATGTCAGAGAGGCACGTTCTATGTGGATAGGTGGCACGGTCGTGGCTCTGTGATCCCATTATTCCAGGTGAGTCATTTACCACCTTCGTCAGATGCTTACAAACAGACAGCGTTGTGCCTCTCTGTTCGAAGTGAGTTGTGTTTTATTATGTCTACTCGAAGTGAGTGGTGTTCTAGTGCAGGAAAGTGATGTCTTGAATATCATCTTTACAATTTCTTTTGGAAAAATATGTTTTTTATTTATATTGATTGTTGTTCAGGATTTGAAGACTTGAACATTTGAACGCACAGCTGTGTTTAATGGGACCCATAACAGATATCTTGGACTGACAGAAAAATAGCTGAAAACACTGTTGTTGTGATGACATGAGTAGAAATAGCTGAAACAATGTTCGGATGGCTCCAGCTAAATTAAGGCACAATTAAGCAGTAGTCATCTCCTTCCAACTCTTCTTTCACGCTGGATATTGTATTGCTCAAAGACGATGCTCAGTGCCTCAAATACAGGGCCTGTATTGTAGTTGGATGTCATCATTTTGAAAGTTAGTTGTTCTCTCATCGGTTTCACATAGATCTGCAAACACATAATAGAACAAACTAATAAAATTTATTGTAAAACAGAATGTACAGCTGGATTGGTTGAACATATATTGATGTCTTGTCATTGAGAGTGAACTTACACTATTGATAAAGAATGAACTATTATTGAAACTAATGAGCGGCATCAAATGCATGATGTAAATACCACTGTCATCCCTGAAAATTGAGAGCATTATGTTACTGATTAGAAGCTGAATAGTAGATATGGGATATGTAGTGGAACAAAAAAAGGATGGTGAGGTAGAGCTATAGTTACAAGAAACTCACTCTCTGTCTGAGTTACATACACTCTGCACGGGTTTAACACGAAAGGAGGCTATGGTGTGCGGATGGGTGTTGTAAGCAGAATGCTAGGCTCTCTTGAAGTTTTCGATGACAATGTCTGAATGTTCCTTTATGCCATCCCAATTGATATAAGGACATAGTATTTCGAAGCGACGCATTGCAAGATTCACGATGATCAGGTAGATAAAATGTTGTTTCTTTCTCACAGGTATTAAGATCTAAAACAATGAACAGGAAATATTACCAGTGTAACAACAAAAACTGCTAGAAATGAAGGTGAACACTGGACAATAGAGTGAGTAGGGTCAACTCATGATGTTACATTTGTTGGGCAGCCTGTACCCAATAGTTTTTTCTACGATGTGTTCCTTAAGTAGTTCAGTGCTTGCACCTAGCACTGTAAAAAAATTCCTGCAGAAAATTGAAGCTGTGTCACTCAGCGTGGTAGTAGTAGTAAATGTGGTTTATTATTATTATTTATGAAAAGCAAGAACTTACAGAAGCGTCCATGAACATTATATGCTTGTGCAAATTTGTGGGTGCTCTGTTAAACTGTTCTTTCATCAGCAACATTGAGTAAGCGTCCATCACGAATGTGTTCATATATCCGTAGATCTTCATTGACAAACCTAAAGTTTGATGATCGGCCCAACATCGTTCGACGTAGAATATCCTCTTGCTGCCAAAAAAATGCATTTTACATCGTATGATTTGCTTATTTAACATCAGAGGTGATGAGTATTCAATTACAGTAGTAGAAGAATCGAGCCAAAACACTTGAATTTGATAGCTTGAGGTAGAATACATTACAGTTGTAAAACAAGTAACCAAACTTTAATGTAAGAGGAACAACCAACTCATTACCTACTATTTTGACCAATGCCTGGCGTATTGTCGATGATTGTTTCATACACATCTTTCTCCTTGATTGTAGAATCTCTTATTTCCAAAACTTGACAGTGATCTTGATGTTCATTTGCTGGGTCAGTGAATCGAGTCTGTTCTAGCTAAGAATGATGTTGATGAGGATGGAAGAGATGACCGCCGGAGTTCATTTAACCATTACTGAGTCACAGATGGCCCTCATTATAATTGTTGTTTCTTTGGATCATTAGGCCTTGTGGTTGGTGGTGCATGTGTAGTGCTGATGTACTGACAGTTGGATGATCAGTTGAGCTCGAAGGAATATCTGTTGCTAAATGTTGCAGGCGATGGCCGGAATACTGCATGCTATTGAACTGTGGTTGTAAGGCACTGTAACTTTGCCCATGAGACTTGCCTCTGCGTGGTTGCTGATGGTTCTGCTCTTCAGGTTGGCGTTGTTGGCACCGATGACCGCTGTTATTCTGAACATCATTGTGTTGGGAGAAGTGGACATTAGAGACAGGGTTTTGTTGCTGGTACTGTTTGTGAGTTTGGTTGTTCATTACATAAGGTGATTGTTGGCTGCTGTGAGAACTGCCATTATTCTGAGCACTAGGACGTTGGCTGAAGTGGGTTTTGAAACTAGGAGCTGGTTGGTGGCAGTGTTGGGACAAAGCAGTTGCTGGCAAACTTTCAGACAAGACAGTTTGAGTTAAACCTACAGAGTATGACGTATCAAAAGCCTGTGAGAGGTGAGTACCGCGTGACATTGAGCCTGATCTGCTGGGCATAGGTGGCTCTGGACAGTAAGAAAGGGAAGATCTCACTAATGAGCTTGAATTCTTGGCCAAGTGCGAGAGAGTATCAGGTTGGCATTGTTGGGAGGGTACGTGGCTAGCAAAGGGTTGCTTCTTATTTTGTTCAATGACTCTGTCAAGTTGTTCATAGATAGATGGGTCAGACCATATTTTATCATCATCAATGAATCCACAATCAAGGAGGCATTTGCGATTGTCAGCAGGTACAGACTGATTGGTTGCAGTTTCTGTTGAATTATGTGGAGGCTCCAGTATCCTAACTCTTTTCTTAGGAGGCGTCGTACTCTCATTTCCTGGATCTTCTGACTGTAGTAAGGACCTCTTGTGAGCTACCATTTGTGCTTCTGGTTTTGGCGGATGTGCGCTTGTGGTAACAGGGACGCAGTCTGTGGGATCAATATGTTGTTGCTTGGTACATTGTTCATGTTCTTCTACAATGACATTGTCTTTCGCATCGATAGATGCGGCAGCAATGAATGGAGCATCACTAGTGGATCGAAGTGCTTTTCCCGTGTCCAGTACTGTGCCAGAACCGCTGCCAGAATCGCTGGGGACGGGTACTGTAGGAGCAAGGTAGCAACTAGCTCTGGAGCATTCAGTTTCAGCAATGTTCTTCTCATCTCTCAAAGTTGAAACAACATCGACCTTAGACTTTGGCAGTGAAGAAGAACATTATTCAGTAACAATGTGTAACTTGGGTGCAGGTTTGGATACAGTGAGGATCTTTGTGTTGGTTGAAAAGTTGTTGTGAGCGCTATCAGAACCACTGGCCGTGCAGTAGTTGGTGACGTTTGCCCAATCAGATAAACAGGTGCTTCAAGTGTCTCGATTGACATTGGACCGGTCAGTAATTGTTTCTCAACCGCAGAGTGTGATGTTGATGGTTCAGTTGTAGTAGGTTTTGCTGTTTTCTCCAAGAGCTTCCCAAGTGGGTTTGTTAGAGAATTGTGGTTTGTAGATCGTCCAGAATTGCTTATTTTAGTCGATACAGAAAACTCAGATGAATTTTCACCCGTTAGTATAATTGCCCCAGTCTCCAACATCTCAGATGTTGGCACAAAAGGCTCATGAACTGGCAAGCCATCAAGGCAGTTGTACAGATGGTTATACACTTCATCCAGATGAATCTTGGCTTGTTCATCAATGTTCTCTTTATTGTAGTCGATCTCGTTCACCTCCAGCAGCAACTTAAACTAAGTAGATGATTTGAGGACTGAAGATAGATAAATTTGGGACTGCTCCTTGTCGTACAGATTCTGTGAGTCTGGGTAAGGAGTATCGCAGCAACCCTTTAAATTTTCCATGGAATATGATGTGGCGTGAACAACACTGGTCAAGCCACTGCTAGAAGAACTTTGACTGTTTGTTCTGCTAGAACTGGGAAGTGAAGAATATGTTGAAGGGAGCGATGAAAAGTTTCTTTTTCATTGGAGATGTCCTGTTGCAAGTTACAATAAACACCGCGGCCGTAGGTCTTGATTTCTTTTGCACTAAGATCCCTACCAAGAGAGAGGACCTTCTCCAATTTCTCCTCAAGAACTGGTTAAAACAGGGAGAAAAGTTCTGTGTACATTTCATTAACAACTTTGCCAATTTTCGCCTTGGCCTGGAATTGAAAAAAAGCATCAGATATTATTAATACGGAAAATGAAAAATAACGTCTGACCTACTATGCGTTAGTGTACATAACTTGGTGCACGAAGCACAGCTAACATATTTTAGTAAGCACAATAAAGATAGTGGAGGAATCACATCCGATGTAGAATAGGAAGCGCACCTGACGTAGAGCATGAAGCACAGTTTATCTTATGTTTTGTCAAGAATTGCAGAAAAGGGCAGGTATAATGTGCACAGAAGCCCACATGATGTGCTGCGGGAAGCACGGCTAACAAAGTCCACGAATCATAGTGAACACATTCGTTGAAGGAGCACAACAAACGTACTGGACGAAGCACACCCAACATACTGTATGAAGCATGGTTGACCTACCGCCCCAGGATAGCACTGCTATATTTATCACAGAAGCATAGCTAACCTACTATAGGAAGCACACCTAATACACTGCAGGAAGCACAGGTTACATTTTCCAGCAGTCATAGGAAACCAATTGGACGAAGACTCGTAACCTACTTTATGAAGTATGTCTAACCCGCTGCAGGGAAGCGGAGCTATAAGCATCATGGTAGCACACATTAGCTAATGCAGGGAGGACACGTATCTGTTTCCTAAAAACTTAGAGAACATCATTTCAAACATAAATCAAGGGCACAAGCTGGAAATCACTTACTGAACATCATTTTTCTTGAGGCACAAATTCTTCTAGGTAGGCCTCTAGTCTGGGACTCATTTGAAAAAACGGCCCTCAAAGTCAGGCGGTGGGTGGAAAGGCGTGCGCCTAATATCTTTCAGCCGTCATGCGGAAAGAAACAATAACAATCAAGTCAAATTAATATATGGCAGCTAAATCATTTTGATGAGTTGAAAACTTCACCAAAGGAAAATGATGAAAAGTTCACTCACCGTGTGTTTCCCATAAATTCCGTCTTCTGTTAACAAGCTGTCTATGTTAGCATAATTCTTAATTGTCTTTGTATCCCAGATAACAAGCCTTAGTATCAGATTTCAGGTCCATAATCTTCATATCCAGGTACTCAAAATATGTTATCTGTCAGGTGGAAAAAGGTAAAAATGAATCATGTTCTTGTAGCTGCTTGTGTGTATAAATAAATATAAAAGTTAATGAACGAACCACTGGAATTAGGAGGCAGCCACACAAGGTGCCTGTGAATCCTTTTTCCTTGAAGGTCTAGAGTGATTTCACCAACTTTTCTGTGACAGCATTGGACCAATCATACGATGATATGTTACTTGCTGGTCCTTCTAGAACGGCTAAGTAGTCGGGGCTAACGCAATCATATGTCGTTGGGCATAGAAATACAGTTGTCACAAACATCACAAAAACCCGCTAAAACACTTCTCCTGTCAGCTCCGGGGTCATGAGATCAGTTAACTCTCTGATGTTTGGAGCGTGCGCAGCACACCGAGTCTTAGACTTAACCTGACATCTGAAAGCTTCTGAGCATTTTCTTGGGATAATCTGGCCCCCCAGTGGAATTCCTAAGATCTGGTGCATGATGTAAGAGTTGATAAAGAATCTGTATCCACTAGGTAATATGAAACACCTAGATGGGCAATCAAAGTAGCGGACAAGCCGGCGAACCAAACACCTCGGAAGCTCGCGGCAGCATAGTTCCAGGAGGTATCCAAAACCAATATCTGTGAGAAGTTCCTTTTGAGCTTCTGTCAGCTTCTCATGGACAGTAATGAATTTCTGCAAGCTCAGTTTTGTGCTGAACTCTTCTTCATATTCAGCCATTGTAACAGCCCTATAGATAAAGATAGGAAATGACCTTTAACAAATGTATTGTTGAAGCACATGTTAGTATGAAACATACTTTTCTGAGAGAAGGTTATATATAAACGTCGAGTCAGCAAAATAGACACAATATTTAAGCTGAGATGAAAAAGACAGGTAGATTGAGAGGCACTAATTTCCAAAGCAATTTCAACGACACACACGAGAAGCATGAAAACGAAAACACCTACTTTGAGGCAGCAAGCTGCTTCTTTCGCATGTACTCCTCAACGAGCTTTTTGTGCGATGCACGTTTTGACTCGATCCTCAGTCTCTCTGTCTCTAGTTGGTCATGAACCATGAAATCTTGCATGGCAATCTCTATGCCATCGACAGATGAAGACTGAGTCTCCGACAGCTATGGGGTGGAGTCCATCTCATCGAACGCTACATAAGAGGTCATGAGACATCATCACGAGCTCAGCTACGTAAGAGAGTTGTTAGCAGGCCATGTGACACCATCATCAACAGCTCAGTTAGCTATGACGGATTTCAACTCTGAGTTAGTAATTGCTTTTTGCAAAAATGAATGTAATCCTTTGGATCCCTCCTCTAAATTGTAGATCTATACAATCATTTGACCTGTGACCTCATGATAGGGATCATCATAGTGAATTTTGACTGCAGTCTCATTGAGCTTTGCAACTAATTAAATCTGTGGTCACTAGAGTCCTTAAGTTTTGCGTGGCTGGAGATATAACTCAAGTTAGCAAAACCACGGCGCAAACATGCAGCTGGCAGGATTAAAGTGAGGTCAGTTGAGTCTGAACCTTAAGTAATGTAACTTGTCGCGCGCAGAGCACTCCCCGACTAATTGTTGCGGGGAGCGCTCCTCAACTAGTGATTTCGCCATTTTCCCGTTAACAAGGCGCAACAGTTCGAGCTTGGACCATGGCATACTACAAAAAAAATACACTTCCATGATGATACGTGTTTGTCATAGTAGGTCACGTTTTCTGTCATGCATGTACATCCATGAGGATTTTATGACAGAATCAAGATAGTCATACCTGTGCTGTCGTAGAAGTGTTCCATGACATTACCAAAATTATCATATGGAAGTGTCCACTTCCATGATGATAAATGGCGCGTCATGGAAGTGCTTTCGTCAAGGGTAACCGACACATGGCATCCACCGTAATGGGTCGCCGTTAAGCTATCGGGTTCCGGTTTGAATCTGATAACCCATTAACAGCCCGGACCAATGGGGATTTTCCACGTGTAAAATTCTCAATGGCCAGAGGAACCACGTGTCGGCTCACCGTTGGGACAGATGTCATCCACTCATTGTACCGGAGGCGCCTATGATACGTTGACATGTGGCACGGCCCAACACAGGCCCATTCCGGTGAAAAGGCCGGCCCGTTTGACTTGGTCAAAAGGTAGCGGGCCGGCCCACGGAAAGCCTGTTAACGGCCTGTTCGCATATAGCCCATTTACAGCCCGCTAACTCACGACTCGTTACGGCCTATCCGAATTAGGCCCAGTAGCGTCATCTGGGCCGTCAAATATGATTCCAGCCCATTGTAACTTCCGGCCCATGTATGGCCCATGACGTCTTTCGGCCCACATGAGGCCCTTTCTAACTCTTGGCCCATTAACGGCCCGTGGTGAAATTGGCCCGTAATGAACAGTGTATCGCTTTATCCCCATTAACGGCCCATTATTCCATTGGGCCGTTTCCAGCCCGTGTTTTCTTTCGGCCCTCTCAGGGCCCATTTATTCTTGGGCTGATTTGCAGCACTGGATTACTTATGGTCCGTTACTGGCCTGTTCCGGTTGTGGGCGAAATTCAGCCCGTGGTTAAAGTCGGCCCGTTTGTGGCCCGTTAATCCGTTGGGCCATTTTCATAGCGTCATCAAATATGGCCAATTAACGATGCCCCGTTATGGTCGACCCATGAACGGACGATTCCAACTCTAGCCTATTTACGGCCCATAATGCGGTCCGTTATTGGCCCATGTTTGGTCAATCGATCATACCGCCCGTAGAAGGCCCATTGATGCTACGGCCCGTAGAGGCCCTTTGTTTCTATGGCCCATAGAAGGCCCATTGTTTCTACGGCCCGTAGGAGGCCCATGGTCACTACAGTAAATATGTAGCCCATGGTTATTGTGGCCTAGTTTTAAAAAATAGGTTATTGCGGCCACTAGCAAACCGCGAAAAAAGAACTGCACTGACTACAAGCAAACAAATAAACAAGACAACAAGGAAATAAATAGGCAAGCAACTTACGCTAGGCTATCACGGCTATTACACATATTACATACACTGGGCATCAAAGTTCGCCACCAGTGCAAATATGGGGAACAAAGCAGCATATTACATACACTGGTTGTCAAAGTTGGCGACCAGTGCAAATAAACGCCGCTGCAAAACAAGTCCAGCACTGAAACCACTTCACAAGAGCTTAAGAAACAATATCCTGGGTATCCACCATGCTGGCAAGACGCTTAGCAAGCTTATTAGCTTTCTCTTGTTTGGCGCTTAAATCCTCCAGCGATTGCTGTTGAACCAGAAAGTATGCATCTGAATTCTACAGGGACTTCCTTAGTCCTGACTATTATGTTTTCATGCCGTACTGTCCAATGGAGCACCATAACCTTCGCCTTCATTTCTCCTAGGCTCCTGAACAACATAACAAATGTCTAATAGTCTGGTTTCAAAACCATGCATATCTTGACGACATCGAATAATGGCTGTCCTTGTTTCACAAAGGGTCTCTGTTAGGGAATGGACTTGTGTCTGGAGCGCAGATATAACATTGTTTTGAGCTTGCATATCTTGACCATGAGGTAGTTTGGACGAGATTGCCTTAACAACCAACCCAGTATTACGTAGGAACGTGCTTTTGGCACTGTTAGTGGACAGGTACTGACCCACTGCAGCAAGAGGTGACATTGCGGTTATAGTTGCCTCGTCACCTTCAGAAGGTGGCGGTTCCACCATTTGTTCCATAGCTTGCTTAAAAGTTGAGTTTTTACACTAGTAGTACCAGAACAAAAGATATTAAGGAGGCAGCAAAACCAAACAAAATAGCTTTGGTCTATATACAGAACTTATTCTGGTGAACCCGTGTAAAATATTAGTTGTATTTTACTGCAAAGTACATAATAAAACCAGGTTCCAAACATATGACCATGTACCATGGCTAATGTATTGTCTATTTCTTCACATTGTATTAACAGCTAAAGATAAAGAGACAAAGTTTATAATACGGTAAGCATAGTATGACATCATTCATATCACAAAACAACTGAGAACAGATAAATAGGCAATTGTAACGTTGTGTGGGCAAGTCCAGCACATAACTAGATTACAGATCAAGATCAAAGGAACATCACTCCTCTCTTTTAAACCTTGTAAGGTGCAATGATACACTAAGACAATTGTGTATAAAATTGAAAAGAGTAATAGACATTGGCTGCAAACCGTGCAGTTCAATGCACAAGTCAGACTAAGTAGTAGTTAAAAGGCATAAGGATTAAGGACTTACAACAGCGGCTTTGACTGGTGTAGTCATGCCCTTCGTCTTGCTGATGTGACAGTCCTTGAAGATTTCCACTGCGTTTGGTTCAGGTACTTTTTGGTCCTTACGGGCTTTCCTATGCATTTGGAACAAGTCAATATAGATCTGATAATATGGCACAGCGAAAAGAGTGAAACAGCAGCTAATTACAAGAGCTTCGCAGTATGCAATATAGCTACGAGATCCTGTAGTCTGTTGGAATTTCACTTTCGTACAGTTGGCCTTGTTCTTTTAACAGTTCACCTACAAGAAGATAGATTTGTGAGGCACATGCATAAATAGGAGTTCAACATGTGATCTGATCACATATATATAACGTACTTGATACTTTGGATCAGACCAGTGTTTAACGAGGCCTCTCCAGTCTTCATCCGATATATTTTCCACTGGAGATATTTGGGCAAGTTCACTATTAGCCTTGCCTTCAAATTGAGTTTTCCTCAAGTTATACCGATACTGTCGCAGAGCAGACTTGAAAACATGGGTGCAAGCTTGTCTGGTTGCATCATCTTGGCTATCCAACTTGAACCTCATCTATTGAAAATTATGGGAGTCTCATTATCAGCAACCTAGAAAGTATGGGACAGAGCAAGATGATATTACTAGTTTCCATACATAACCATACTTACAGATAAATGGTCGAGGAAGGTGTTGAACTGGGTTTCGTCTTTGTCATTCCTGTACTGAATCCATGTTGGGAGGATACATGCATGACACCTAATGGCAAACGCTGCCTCTGATACTAACTTGGCTGACTCTGTAGCATCACGTGGCCTTTTTAAACCTGCCTCAAAACGGATCTCCATTCTTCCTCCTCTAGATTTAGTTAACCTATCAAGCATTATCCCTGATGTTTGTTTCTTCTTGCGCCTAGGTGCTAGTCCAACAAAGAACATAGGAAGTGTTAGTGTACATCAAACTGTGAGACTACATATAAAGAAGCATGCAACTGTAACTTGACTCTAGCAACTACCTTCTAGCTGTTGAAGCTCACAAGGTTCATCTGATCTTGCCAACTCTTCTTGTGTCAAGAGTGCTTCGTAAGTAGTGTCAGGTGGCAAGGGAGCTTGGGAACGTGCTGCTAGCTGAGTTGACAAATGAGTAACTCGTGCAGCTGGTGGTACTGTGGAAGGTGTTGCAACAACTAGGGTTGTCGCTGCTTGTTTGGTGGCAGCTATTAGTTTCTGTTTGGCTTGTTTTGCAGCTCGTGTAGCACGGGATACCGCGTTTGTACAAATTTCCATTGGACTTTGACCTTCTATTGCACCATCAGTACCAGCAAAATCTGCATAATTCTTCCGCTTCCGTTTCCGTGTGTCCTCAGTACTAACACCATCCCCTGCCATTCTGTGTTCCTTCCTTTTTCTCTGTGCCATGTCAAGTCAAGCCGACAAGAAAAAGGAATAAATATTTAGTTCTTCAGAACAAATTGATGCGTGATACAGACGAACTGAACTTTGATGTTAGACAACCACATGATAGGAGGATGTAATATGTACGAAAAACAGGACGGCATGAGATAATCAGAACTATGATGTGTAAACTAAGCAGAAGGCATTTCAATAAATTAGAAGCAATGCAATGGAAGGTAGACATCATATGAAAGATGCTACAAATATCGCTCTGCCAAGTTAACAGTGTCTTGTCATAACTGGCGTTTAAACAAATGTGAAGCAGTATAAGAAATAAATCATATGCAAGATGCAAGCAACATCACACTACCAAGTTAAAGGTCTCTCGTCATTAGTGCCATTGCATATTCACAGCATTGCATATTCACAGCTTATGATGTGTAAACTAAGCAGAAGGCATTTCAACAAATTAGAAGCAATGAAAGCTAGACACCATATGTAAGATGCAACGAATATCACTCTACCAAGTTAAAACTGTCTCATCATTAGTGCCATTTCAACAAATTAGTAGTATAAGCAAGAAAATAATGCGAGATGTAAACTATATCAGACTCCCAAGTTAAACGTGTCTTGTGAAAAGTGATTGTTGCAGGTTACACAATAGTAGTACTTTGATGTAAGAACATGGTGTGATAGACAGATATTGTATGTTCTAGAAACAGGAACACGTGTCTTATTCACAAGTATAATGTGTAAAGTAAGTAGATGGAATTCAAAAAAGTTAGAAGCAATACAAGCTAGACATCATACATAACATGCAACCACATATAATAGTGCCATGTTTGAGGGAGCACCTATGATGGTGGACAAGCGGGGACGTGCTCACCATCAACACAGCTACGTTGAGTGTCTATGCATGTGTTGTCTTCCAAATCTTGTTGGGGGGATGGCGGAGTAGAATGTGTAGAGGCCCTCCGTTTGGAAGAAGCACCTTTATCCACTGCCTTACCAATTTCCTTCTGCTTTATTGATTTTGCATTGTCAAATAAAACCGACAAGAAAAAGCAATAAAATTCACTCTTCAGAACTCATTCATGCATGATACTGACAATCACTACCTTGATGTAAGGAAAACACATGATACGAGGATGGAATATGTACGAAAAACAGGACGGCATGGCATATTCACAACTATTTGTGTAAACTAAGCAGAAGAAATTTAATCAAATTACAAGCAATACAAGCTAGACACCGTGTGCAACATGCAAGACAATATCACACTGCCAAGCTAGAGAAAGCACCTGGGATGCCAGTTTCGCCGGAAGACCGCCATCAGTCCCTGCCTATTTTTTTCCTTCCTCTTTCTTAATTGTATTGCCTTGTCAAGTCAAACCCACAAGAAAAATGTGTCGGTGCAACAAACCCTGGGTCTGTTGCCCAGACTGTGTACAGGCACGGGGACGAGATTAAAGCACCAACCCAAGTCAGAATTCAAGGGACTAAGAGGTTCAAAGGAATAACATGCAGATCAGAGGGACCAAGATCAAGCCAAAGAAGCAAGGCACCATTAGGAGAAGGGCCTCCTTTGCCGGGCAGGCGAGCTCGGCAAGGGGCGAGGCCACCCCCGGAAGACGACATCCAAGACGTCCCGGCAGGGCCTGCCGGGGCACACGGAGGCAAAACCACCTCACCAACTACTCCACCACGACCCACGTCGTCAATCAGTGTGGTGTCGAACCGCGGAGTGACTAAGTGGCAGCCATTCACCACATGGCAGCCTCTCCCTACAGGAAACGCCTGCAGATGACACCCGTCCTGTGACGTGTCAAGTGAGTAGGCGTGGAGCTGGCGAGATAGCCCGGCGATCCTTGCCGGGCAACCAACGATGTGATGTTAAGCGATGCATTTAATGCGCCCTGTCAGCCAGCAGAGTTAGGTATGATAGCACTGTTTGCTATCTTATCAGTGCATAATGACTGTTTTGCCATTGTGGTGACCCCTTAATCTATAAAAGGAGGCCCATGGCAACCGTAGAGAGGGTTAGAAGGTTGGATAACTCAGACCCCCATACGCGCGTAGCCACTGCCGCCCTGAGGCAACCCTTGCCGGGCAAGTGTACTACGCTCCACCACCACCTTTCCACCATCAATCCACCAAAGCAGGAGTAGGGTTTTATGCCTCACGGCGGCCCGAACCTGGGTAAAAATGCCTGTGTGATCTTTGCCGTGCTACCACACGCTTGTCTGCTCTTTGTGCAACGCGGTGCCCCCCTGCCGAACCAGCAAGGGGCCTCCTGGTCCCATAGGTGGCCGTGGTTTCCCGTGACATCTTTGGCGTGCCGGGTAGGGGGACCACTTGCGCGAACCTGAAGGCGTGTGTAGCGCACCACCTTCATCACCATCAGCATCATCGACGACGCCATCGACCATGGCGCCCAAGAAGAAACCCGGTTCTTTGGCTCATCCTTCCACCTCAAAGGCTCCGCTGCCCGTGGCCTCTAACGCTGCGGGGGGTGCAGAGACACGCGAGGATGCGGACGCTGCTGGGGATGTGGGCGGACCAGGCGGCGCCGTCACCACTTCCCCCGCGGCCGACGCAGGAGCAGGAGACAACGAAGGAGAGCAGCATCAGCAACATCCCAACGGCCACGCTCCACAAGGTCCGAGTGAAGGGGTTACTCCATCTGCGCCCCTTTCACCCGCCGACGGCCACGGCCACAGCAACGGCGCTTGGGCTGGGGCGAATCACCGCCCTCTGACCGCTCCCCCCACGGGTGCGGTCGCAGCGCGTGCACCTCCCCCGGGATGGGTCGACCAAGCCGCTGTGCCCGACAGAGCCACTGGCCCTCGAGCGCCTTCGCCGCACCACCCTGCCATCCAGGTGGTCGCCCTGCAGCAGTGGGGGTGCAGTGCTGCCGCCACTGGCACCGTTAGGAGCGGAGCGACGTTGCGATCGACTTCATCATCACCCATGCCAAGTACAGTCTCAGAGGCCATGGCGCGGGCTCAGCGGCTGCTGAGGTTTCTGCTAGCGGCCAAGCAAATGGACGAATGGCGTGCCACCATCCAAAGTCTACTCGATTTTGCCGAAGCTGGAGGCTCACGGCGAGCTGGCCCGCCACGACCGCCCCAAGCGACAGCAATGGCTCATGCTACTGACTGTACAGAAGGGGCCGTCCCCACGGTGCAGTCCCCGCCACGGCAGCCAGCGCGAGCGCAACAGAATCAAGACCCTGACGATGTCTCGATGGCCTCTTCTAACCCTCGAGTGCGTCCTGGCCAACGACGAGCCCCGGAGGATAGGCGGAGAGGAGACACGCGCGCCGTTGTCGAGCAACACCGCAACGACCTCCGCCGGACCGATGGGTGCGACGGCCCCGGCGTCGACGAGCCCGCGCTCGGTATTGGCGGGTGCCTACCTTTCGAGGTTGGTTGCCCTGCCTTTACCCGTGAGCTGCGGCAAGTCCGTTGGCCGTCCGTTCGCACATTCAAGCCAGAGATACCTGAGAAGTATGATGGGAGGCTGAACCCGGCAGAGTTCCTGAGCATATACACCACCACTGTTCAGGCTGCCGGGGGAATAGATGAGAAGGTGTTCGCAAACTACTTTCCTTTGGCCCTCAAGTCCAATGTGAGGTCTATGCTGATGCACCTGCCGAGAACTCCATTTCGTCATGGGCAGACCTATGCCATGAGTTCATCGGTGCCTTCACCGGTGGCCACCAAGAGCCGGGCCGACCCAGCGACTTGCAGCTTCTCCAACAAAAGGAAGGAGAGACCCTCCGTAAGTATTTACAGATATTTAGCAAAGTTCATAGAAATATCCCAAATATCCATCCAGCAGCCATGATAGCCGCCTTCCAGTCCAATGTGCGCAACCACCGGATTCGTTCCAAGATAAACGTACGGTTGCCCAAGACTGTGAAGGAGCTCTATACATTGGTGGATAAGTGTGCTCGGATGGAGGAGGGAAGAAAGTTGCCCGGAGAGGAAGATTGCGCCAATATTGATTCAGAGGATGAAGATGAATCAACCAGTCAGAAGAAGAGCAAGAAGCGCAGTAAGAAGCGAAGGGATAAGGCAGTAATGACTGTTGAAGGATTGGGTACGCCTAGTACCGGCAAGAAGGCCAAAGCTGAGGCCCCCGGCAAGGAAGCTGCCGTGTGCGCTGACTATCGGGAAGCGGCTGCTGCCGAGAAAGCCGGGAAAGGTGATGGGTCGTATTGCAAGATTCATCGGACCAAGGGCCACGACCTTCAAGAGTGTTATCAGGTTGAGCAGCTTGTCAAAAGACAGAAAGCAGAGTATGAGAAGCGTGACAAGGAAAAGGGTCAGAATGTTGCTGGCGGCAAGGGCCGAGGTGGTGAAGTAAATCGCGCCGTCAAACCCTTTCGGAACCAAGGAAAACCTGCCAGAGGTCGAGAGGAGGAAGCCTGTGGTGATGAGAGATGGAGGGGATGAAGAGGAAACCAGTGAGCAAGAGTTTCAGAAGGCCACCGACGCCCTGTGCATTGACGGGGGTGCATCTCTGCACACCTCTCACTACCAACTCAAGCGGTGGGCGCGAGAAGTCAATGCCGTGGAGCCAGTGCCCGAGGCCCGGAAGCCGCTCAAGTGGTCCCGTACGCCCATCATCTTTGACGAGGAGGATCATCCTAGCCGTACCACTGCGGTAGGGTGTTTGCCATTGTTGGTCTCCCCAACAATCCGCAACCTCAAAGTCACGAAGATGTTGGTGGACGGCGGGGCCGGATTGAATCTGATTTCCCCAGTAGTTATCAGCAAGCTTCAGATAGCAGAGGAAGAGCTGGAGGTTACCGGCACGTTTCAAGGAGTTAATCCTGGCAGGAGCCATCCCAAGGGAAAGATCACGTTGCCGGTAACGTTTGGGGGAGAACTGAACTACCAGACTGAGAGGATTGTGTTTGATGTGGTTGATCTCCCCCTGCCATACAATGGGATTCTTGGACGCCCGGCCCTGGCTAAGTTCATGGCAGCATCTCACTATGCCTACAACACCTTGAAGATGCCTGGGCCTCTGGAAGTCATCACCATCCCATCAGATGAGAAGGATGCAATCATTTGTGTGGACAAGACGTACCGGGATGCGGTCGCAGCAGAGGCAGCGGCAGCAGCAGCTCCCGCTAAGGAAAGCAAAGGAAAGAAGAGGGATTGCAGTGACTCCGGCAAAGAGTCCGGGAAGCGTGCCCCCACCGAGTGCACGGCACCCGTTGATGACGTGCCGGAGTGTTCCAATGGGAAGAGATCCAAGGTCGCTGCACCCCAAGTGAAGAAGGTCCCGGCAGGGCTGGCTGGCGTTGATGGTACTTTCACTATCAGCACCACCCTCGATGACAAATAGGAAAGCGCGCTCGTTGCCTTCCTGCGGGCGAATATCGATGTGTTTTCCTGGCAACCATCTGGTATCCCCAGTGTTCCCAGGGAGGTAATCGAGCACCACCTTGCTGTCTGCCCACATGCCCGACCTGTCAAGCAGAAAGTCCGGAAGCAGGCCTTAGAGAGGCAGCAGTTCATTGCAGAAGAGATCAAGAGACTAGAGGCAGCTGGATTGGTCAGAGGAGTACTGCATCCCACGTGGTTGGCAAACCCAGTGGTAGTTCGGAAGGCTAACGGGAAGTGGAGGCTTTGCATAGATTTCACATATCTCAACAAGGCTTGCCCGAAGGACCCGTTTCCCTTGCCGCGTATCGATCAGATTATGGATTCCACTTTAGGTTGTGATTTTCTCTCCTTTCTTGATGCGTATTCTGGGTATCACCAGATCTTCATGTCCAAGGAAGATGAAGAGAAGACGTCGTTCATCATTCCATGTGGTACGTACTATTTTGTCCGCATGCCATTCGGATTAAAGAGTGCCGGGTCCACTTTTGCAAGGGCAGTCCAGATTGGTTTTGAGCCACAGTTGCACAGAAACATAGAAGCCTATATGGATGATATTGTGGTCAAGACCAAGGATAGGGCCACCCTTATTCAAGATTTGGAGGAGACGTTTGCTAATCTGTGCAAAATCAATTTGAAGCTCAACCCGGAGAAGTGTGTATTTGGTGTTCCCTCCGGCAAGTTGCTTGGATTCTTTGTATCCCATCGCGGGATCGAAGCCAATCCCGACAAGATCAAGGCTATCGAGCAGATCCAAGCACCAAGGAAAGTTAAGGATGTGAGGCGTCTGACAGGATGCGTTGTCGCGCTAAGCAGATTCATCCCCAAGTCTGCCGAGCGCGCCCTGCCGTTCTTCAAAATTTTGAAGAAGGCAGGACCCATGAAGTGGACCCCGGAAGCAGATGCAGCTTTGCAAGAGTTGAAGGCCTACTTGTCCTCTGTGCCTACCTTGGTCGCTCCCAAACCCCAGGAGCCGTTGCTGTTGTACCTCGCGGCAACCAACCAAGTAGTCAGTGCAGCTTTGGTAGCGTAGCGAGAAGTGGATGAGGCAGAGAGTGAGCAGAGACCGGCAGAGTCAAAGAAGGATCAGAACAGCAATGAGCACGGCAACGAGAGCAACCCCAAGGACGCGGCAAGGAAGAAAGTGGTGCAGCGCCTAGTGTACTTCGTCAGCTCCTTATTACAGGGGGCTAGATTGAGGTACTCTGGCGTGCAAAAGTTGATTTTTGGTCTCATCATGGCCTCAAGGAAACTGTGCCACTACTTCCAAGCCCATGAGATCACGGTTGTCACTCGTTTCCTGTTGCAACGGATACTCCAAAACCCTGAGGCTACCGGTAGAATAGTGGAGTGGGCTATGGAGTTATCCAGTTTTGGTTTGAAGATTGAAAGCACGTCAACTATTCAGAGCAGAGCATTGGCAGAGTTTATTGCAGAATGGACGCCAACCCCTGATGAGGAAGTGACGGAGACAGCTATCCCCGGCAAGGAATCGCCCCAAGAATGGATTATGTATTTTGATGGTGCTTTTTCCCTACAAGGTGCAGGAGCTAGCGTGCTTCTTGTTGCCCCCTCCGGGGAGCACTTAAGGTACGTATTCAAAATGCATTTTGCCCGGGAAGAAGCAACCAACAACATAGCAGAATATGAAGGGCTCCTTACCGGGCTCAGGATTGCAGCTGAATTGGGATTTAAGAAGCTGATCATTCGAGGAGATTCACAGCTTGTGGTGAGACAAGTTAACAAGGATTACCAAAGTCCATTGATGGAGGCATACGTCGAGGAAGTGAGGAGATTGGAGGAGCACTTTGACGGATTGCAAACAGAGCACGTACCCCGTGCAGAAAACATCATAGCTGATCATCTGTCAAAGTGTGCTGCACAGAAGCTCCCTGTGGAACTAGGGACTTTTGTTCTCCTTCTCACTCAGCCCTCCATATCTCCAGCAACAATGGCCCGGAAAAGGAGAAAGTTGGACTCCGGTAAGCCTCTCCCGGTAGAGCCGTCCGCTCCTGGCAGAGACCCTGCAGGAAACAACTCCTCGCAGTCTGCCGGACCACACCCTCCAGCAGGGCCCATGGACCCCGCGAACGAGGCATGTGCTCCCGCAGCAGAGGAGGTGCCACTAGTCCTCGTTGCCGAGCCCCAGGCTCCAACTTGGGCAAGGCACATTGTCCACTTCCTCCAAACCGGAGAGCTTCTCGGCAACCAAGACGAAGCTGAAAAAGTAGCCCGAGGGGCCAGTATGTATCAGTTTGTCGATGACACTCTGTACAGAAGGAGGCCCAATGGTGTGAAATTAAAGTGTGTTTGCCGGGAAGAAGGAAATGAGCTGCTGGCTGAGATACACAAAGGCATGTGCGGCTCCCACATTGGATCAAGGGCACTAGTTGGGAAAGCATTCCGGCAAGGATTCTATTGGCCCACAGCCCTCCAAGATGCGGTCGAGCTAGTCACCAAATGTGAAGCCTGCCAGTTCCATTCCAAGAAAACCCACCTACCTGCCCAAGCTCTTCAAACAATCCCTCTATCATGGCCATTTTTGGTTTGGGGGCTCGATATCCTCGGCCCCTTCCCCCGAGCAATCGGGGGCTTTGAATTCTTGTTCGCTGCTATCGACAAGTTTACAAAGTGGCCGGAAGTGACTGCCGTGAGAAAGGTGACTGCTCAGTCAGCTATCAAGTTCTTGAAAGAATTGGTGTGTCGTTTTGGAGTTCTGGCAAGGATCATTACCGACAACGGCACCCAGTTCACGAGCCGCGCCTTCATGCAATATGTTCATGCCCTCAGATGCAAGATCTCATTTGCCTCTGTGGCACACCCCCGGAGCAATGGGCAAGCTGAGAGGGCGAAAGCTGAAGTGATGCATGGACTCAAGACGAGAACCTTTGATATGCTGCAGAAGCATGGCAGGCGGTGGATCGAGGAGCTGCCGGTAGTTCTCTGGTCTCTCAGAACAACACCAAACCGAGCTACCGGGCACCCTCCCTTCTCCTTGGTCTACGGGGTAGAAGCAGTTACCCCCACGGAACTCATTTACGGGTTGCCTCGAGTGCTTGCCTACGATGAAGTAGCGCAAGATCAGCACCGGCGTGACGATGCTGTTCTACTCGAGGAGAACCATCTCCGGACTGCTACGCGTGCTGCACGCTATCAGCAAGCCCTACGTCGCTATCATAGCCGCAGGGTTCACCCCCGGTGTTTTGAGGAAAGTGACCTTGTCCTTAGGCGCGTTCAGTCCACCAAGGGTACAAACAAGTTGTCACCAAAGTGGGAAGGCCCTTATCGGGTAGTACGAGTCACCAGACCTGGCGCAGTCCATCTGGAGACTGGAGATGGCATTCAGTTGCAAAACTCATGGAATATTGAGCATCTCCGCAAGTTCTACCCGTAAGGCGCGGCTGTCGGGCCCTGCCCGGCAGCCACCCTTTTCTACAGGCCTTGCCTCAGCTGCATGTAACCCCTTGTACAAAGCCAGGGCGATGACCCTATGCAAGAGAAAATAAAGAAGCGCTGTGGGGGGCCCCCGACCAAGATTGCACGCATGCTTGAGCATTCCAAGATCACTACATAAGCATTTCGTGAGCATTTGCATATGCATATAGATAGGATCGCATTGTTGGCGTTCTGGGAACGGGGGTGCCCAGACTTGCCTGCCTGCGGCCCATGGCGTGGCTCCATCGACGGCCTAGTAGGGCCCAGCTTCGGCGACAACAACTCAAGACCCTCGCGAGGGGCCAAGCCTCGCGAGGCGGACGACACCAAGACCTCCACGAGGAGCGGCCTCCTCAGGCTGGCTCCCGAGGAGCGGAGATCTCTATGCAAGCCTCACCTCGTGAGGTCCGGATGACGTGAGCCATGACGACCAAGGCCAGGCGGGCGCCAGCGGGCGCAGTGTACCAGTTTCCTCTTCGGTGCTAAAGAGGCAAGCGCAGGCGCGGAGTCCCGAGGAATTAGCCAAAGGTTTCCATTCCCGTGCAACAAGACCAAGACCGCCAGGACGACAGGACGGAGGTCATCACCGAGCCCACCATGGCGTCACGACCAGAGGCTTTTGCAGGTGAAGACTACTTTTGTCAAGATAGCACGTACTAGCTGTCTCCCTTCGAATTTGGCCGTTGTGGGATCCCTTCTCGCCTTTCATTTGGGAAGAGGACCAAGGCCACTATAAATAGGACTTAGCCACCACCGTAGAGAGGGATCTGATCGACGAATCATTCAGACCACCCTCGCTCCACCAGCTCGCTCGAGCTCAAGAAAACCTCTCCTCCTGAGGCTGTTCGCCATTGTACTAGTTCATCCTCAGCCCGTCGAGGCCAATCCACCACAAAGCAGGAGTAGGGTTTTACACCGCAAGGTGGCCCAAACCTGGGTAAACTGCTGTGTCTCTTTTCCTTACAGTTCGTCGAGCTAGGCCATGAGATTAGCGAGTAGACAGACTGGGGAGGATGAGTTCTTCGCATGCACCCTAGAGCTCGAACCTCTCAAGTGTTTGCGGAACCCGAAATCCAACATTTGGCGCGCCAGGTAGGGGTGCGTCGAAGCTTCGCCTCTCTGTCCGCCGCACTCCGCCCTCGCCGTTCAGCTCTCATGGCGGGCGCCTCTTCTCCGACTGGATCGACGGGCGCGCACGGAGGCGCCGCGGGTCTCCAGGCCTTCACCCCCGCCTTATGGCGAGTGCAGTGGCTGCCCAAGTTCAGGCTGGAGATGCCGCCTCGCTACGACGGCGCGGCTGACTCTGTGGGGTTTCTCTAGGCGTATGAGGGGGCGGTCCTGGCGGCCGGCAGCGATGACAAGGTCATGGCGAATTGGCTCCTCGTAGCCCTCACAGGCGCGCCGCGCGCTTGGCTCCTGGGCCTGCCGGGATCTTCGGTGGCCTCCTGGGAGGAGCTGCGCGGCCTCTTCGTCACGCAATTCATGGTGCCGGCACCTCACGTCATCGCAGGCATCCTCGGCGGCTCGCAGGTGCCGCCCTTGGATCGCCACATCAAGCAGTTCTTTCGCCAAGCGGGCGACGCCCACGTGCAGCGGGCGGCGCCACCGGGTTGGGCGGCGCCCAAGGCCGACCTCACCTTCGACTCCGGGGACCACCCTGTGGTCACGGCCGGCACTGGCGCTCTCCCGATGCTCTGCACCCCCACCATTTGCAACGTGGCGGTCACCAAGACCCTCATCGATGGAGGAGCCGGCATCAACGTGCTCTCGGTGGAAGCATTCGGCTTGCTTCATGTGCCTCATGGCCGGCTCCGCCCCACGAAGCCCTTCTTTGGAGTCGTCAACGGCTCCACCAACCCCATTGGGCAGATCCGCCTGCCCGTCACCTTCGGCACCCACGACAACTACCGCACCGAGCTTATCGACTTCGACATCACCCGCATCGGCCTCCCGTACAACGCCATCCTCGGGTACCCGGCCCTGGCCAAATTCATGGCAGCAACTCACCCTGCCTACAACCTCATGAAGATGTCGGGAAGCAGCGGCGTCCTCACCGTGGTAGGAGACACCAAGGATGAGCTGTTGGCCCACAAACTCGCCTTCAGGGCTGCGGCGGCCACCCAGCCGACTGAGGAAGGGGCCCCAGAGGCTGTTCTCTCAAGATCGGGCCGAGACGAAGCAGGTTCCGGTTGATGAAGACGGGGCATCGGGTGCCACCTTCACCATAGGTGCTAGCCTCCCTCCAGATCAAGAAAAGGTGTTGGTCGACTTCTTGCGCGCAAACAAGGAAGTGTTCGCATGGGAGCCCAAGGATCTGGTTGGGATCCCGAGGGGAATAATCGAGCATCACTTGAGGGTGTGCCCCAACGCACGACCGGTGAAGCAGAAGGCGCGGCGGCAGTCCACAGAGAAGCAGTCGTTCATCGTTCAAGAGACCCGCAAGCTGCAAGAGGCTGGGGTCATTCGGGAGGTGCAGTACCCAGAATGGTTGGAGAACCCGGTCATCGTCCCCAAGAAGGGCGGAAAGGAGCGTATGTGCGTCGACTTCACTAACCTCAACAAGGCTTGCCCTCAAGACCCTTTTCCGCTTCCACGTATCGATCAGATCGTCGACTCCACCGCCGAGTGCGACCTGCTGTGCTTCCTGGACGCCTTCTCGGGCTATCACCAAATCAAGATGGCGGTGCAAGATGTTGAGAAGACGGCGTTCTTGACTCCATGTGGGGTGTATTGCTACACCTGCATGGCATTTGGGCTGAGTAACGCCGGAGCAACCTTCCAGCGGCTGATGCACATCGCCCTGGGCTGGCAGCTCAGGAGGAACGCAGAGGCATACGTCGACGACATAGTGGTGAAGTCTCGGGAGGCAAGAACCCTTATTGAAGATCTGGAAGAAACATTTGCCAGCCTGCGCAAGGTGGGTCTGCGACTCAACCCGGAGAAATGTGTGTTCGGCGTCCTAGCCGGCAAGTTGCTGGGTTTCTTGGTATCGCACAGAGGGATCGAGGCCAACCCGGAGAAAGTCAAGGGCATAGAGAGGATGAACCCGCCGCAGACCCTCAAGGAGATGCAGAAGCTGGCAGGTTGCGTGACCTCGCTGGGGTGTTTCATCTCCAAGTTGGGAGAATGCGCCCTCCCGTTCTTCAAGCTGATGAAAAGGAAAGGACCGTTCGAGTGGACTCCGAAGGCTGACGCAGCCTTCCAAGACCTCAAGAAGTACCTCACCAGCCCGCCAGTGATGGTGGCGCCACGTCCCCTTGAGCCCCTGGTGCTCTACTTGGCCGCCACGCCTCACTCTGCCAGCGCAGCACTGGTGGCAGTGAGGAAGGAGCGCCTAGTCGAGGGCTCACGACGGGGCGCCCCATCACCAGATGGGGCATCACGGTCTCAAGAAGGTGCCTCTGAGGCTCCGACTCCACCACCGGCCAACAACGCTCCTGAGACCTCAGCCGACCCCCCAGGCAGTGGGTCTCCTGAGGACGATACTCCTGAGGGCATGGGAGCCATGGCGGATGATGAGGCTCCTGAGGACCCGCAAACTGAGGAGTTGCGAGACGCGCGGGCATGCTACTCCATGCCACAGAAGCTACTGGTCGCGCTCCTCGTCGCCTCCCAAAAGCTGCACCACTACTTCCAAGGCCATCCCATCAAGGTTGTCTCAGCTTACCCTCTGGAGAGGGTGCTCCGGAGCCCCAACGCTGCAGGAAGGGTCGCCGAATGGAACATTGAGCTGCAAGCATTCCAGTTGGAGTTCAGTACCACCAGGATCATCAAGGGTGCGGCCCTCGCTAACTTCGTGGCAGAATGGACTGACGTCCCTGACCGCGAAGCCTGCGAGGACCACTCCCTCATACCCGGCGATGAGGCACCAGATGGTTGGGTCATGTACTTCGACGGCGCGTTCTCACGCCACGGTGCGGGGGGCTGGAGCTGTGCTTGTTTCACCCACCATAGTCAAGCTCTACTATGCCATGCAACTCTGCTTCCAACGTGGCGAGAAGGTCTCCAACAACATTGCGGAGTACGAGGGCCTAATCACGGGCCTCAAGGCCGCCGCAGCACTGGGGGTCAGGCACCTCACCATCAGGGGCGACTCGCAGCTCCTCGTCAACTTCTCCAACAAGGAGTACACCCCGAAGGACGAGCACATGGAAGCATACCTTGAGGAGGTACGCAAAATTGAGAAACGGTTCTTGGGTCTGGAATTGCGGCACGTGCCACGAGGCACAAACAAGGAGGCGGATGACATCGCCAAGAGGGCGTCCCGGCGTCTGCCCCAGGAGCCCGGCGTCTTCGAAGAACGGCTGTTCAACCCATCGGCAGCTCCACCCACCGCAGAACCAACACCGCCTCACGAGGATCTCCCCCAGGCTCCTCCGTCGGGTGCCCCAGCTTGTGGCCCAACCTCAGGAGCTCGTCACCTTCTCGCGATGGAACCTCAGGAGGGGTGCTGGACCGAGGAGTTCAAGGTGTACCTACTTTGGGGCACCCTGCCGGAGAAGGAAGAAGACGCGGAGCGTGTGGCCCGCCAGGCCACAGCATACTGCATCCAAGACGGTGAGCTCTATCAGAGGCGTCCAAACGATGTTTCTTTATGATGCATCTCTAGGGAGCAGGGATGCGAGCTGCTGGCCAATATACATTGTGGGGACTGTGGGCATCACTCTTCATCACGCACACTCGTGGGCAAGGCATTCCGCAGCGGGTTCTACTGGCCCACGGCGCTCAACGATGCTACCGAGCTGGTGAAGTCCTGTGAAGCCTGCCAGTTCCACGCCAAGCAGATCCACCAGCCCACTCAGGGCCTCCAGACCATCCCGCTCACATGGCCATTCGCGGTCTGGGGGCTGGACATCTTGGGGCCATTCCCACGGGCGCCCGGGGGCTACCGCTACCTCTACGTTGCCATCGACAAGTTCACCAAGTGGGTGGAGGTGGAAGCCGTCCGCACCATCCCGGCCGGCTCGGCCGTCAAGTTCATCAGAGGCCTCATGAGCCGGTTCGGGGTTCCTAACCGCATCATCACCGATAATGGCTCACAGTTCACCAGCAACCTCTTCAAAACATACTGTGCTAACCTTGGAACGCAGATATGCTACGCTTCGGTGGCACACCCCAGGAGCAATGGCCAGGCCGAGCGCGCCAATGCAGAAGTCGTGAGAGGCCTCAAGGCAAGGACCTTCAAGAAGAAGCTCGAGGCCTGTGGCAGGGGCTGGCTCAACGAGCTCCAGTCCATGTTGTGGTCCATCCGCACCACCGTGACCAAGCCAATGGGCGAGACTCCATTCTTCCTCGTCTACGGAGCCGAAGCGGTTCTCCCTCATGAGGTCAAGCATCTGTCCACGTGGGTCTTGGCGTTTGACGAGGCACGCTAGGACGCCACGCGGGGGATGGACCTCGTGCTGGGGGAGGAACGCCGCCGTCAAGCCTCGCTCCGAGCGGCGAGGTACCAGCAGTCGCTGCGGCGGTACCACTACCGCAGCGTCCGCTCCAGGACGCTCGAGGTGGGTGATCTTGGCCTGAGGCGGGTGCTCTCCAGGGAGGGGCTGCATAAGCTCTCACCCATGTGGGAGGGCCCATTCAGGATCGCCCGTGTCTCCAGGCCAGGCGCCGCGTGCCTGGAGACGCAGAACGGGATCCCCATCCAGAACGCCTGGAACACCCAGCACCTCCGGAAGTTCTACCAATGAAGCAAGGCCCAATGCCTGTGAAGGTCTCCGCTCGTGACACTCTCATGTAATAATGAGTGGGGCTGTACACGCCCCGGAGTCTCCTGAGTGTCGCCCGTGGGCCTCATGGGGGCTCCCTCCCACGTCCTAGTGGTAGCACTTAGCTCCGCGCTGGTGAGAAGACTAGACTAGGTGCCGGACGCGGCTGTTCATTTGCTTGCTTTCTATAGTTGGTTTGCAACTTCTTAATGGAATTTGGAGTTTTCGTGTTTCTTGTTTGCCAAAGCTGGAACTTTCTTTTCCCCTGTTCATTCGCCTCTCCAGCCTTGTCCCAGGAAGAGCGGCAGTTGCCCGTCGCTCCTCCTCGCGCGTCCCACACGCGGGGGCTAGGTAGGTGTGTGCGCTCAGCGCTCGCCATGACCACACCTCACCGAAGCCCTGTCGCCCTAGAGCTTCAGTCCTTAAATCCTTGCGAGACGCTATCGAACGAGCTCGTGGGCATGCGTACCTTCTCAAGTCCGTGCCTCCAGGCATCACGACACGGTGCACCAGCCACAACCAACCCACGCTCGGGGGCTCGCGCAAGGAAGGGCATGACACCCTGTGAAGTTTTCTAATAATTCTGTAGCTGTACAACGCCCCTTGAGGCCCGACGGCTCTTGAGTCGTTAAGAAGCAAACTTCGCCAGATGTTGCTGGAGAAGCGCACCCTCGCAAGGCGGAAAACTATAGCAAGCATATCAAGCTAAGTTACTCTAACCGCACCTGATCGGAATATCGGTATCCTGGCACGATATCAAAATAACAAACATAGCATAATGGCACGAGTGCCTTGGTTCATTACACGCCCCAGCGGGGCCCTCTACCTTTTTTCAAAGTGCAGGAGAAAGGAAAGGTTAAACAAAAGTGGCCCGCATAACCACAACGGCTCCCGAGGCCAGGCTCCCGAGGCCCGGGCTCACCCCGAGTCTTCCTCCCGCTTCACCGGAGCACAGCGACGAGACGACCCGTCGCCTTCCCCGATGCAAGCCCGGTGGCGTGGTGGCTGGTCGTAGCCGCCGCTGCTGGTGCTCTCGCCGGAGTAGGAGCCACCGCTGCTGAAGGAAGCGTGGCCATTGTCAAGGCCAAGCTCATCATCACCGCTGCCATCTTCCGGACATCACCCCGCATGACGGCCGTCCTCCCCGAACACCCTCACAAAGAGGGTCGCGAGGCCGTCGTACCTAAAATGAAGTGTGCGCCTCCTGCTCAGGCCCCGCACACGGGCAAACGCCTGCCAACCATGGGTCAAGGACACGCTGCCCGTCTTGGTGACTTCGACCCCAACCTAGGAAGCCTTGCTGCAACAGCCGTCAGCCTGTAGCCAGAGGCCATCAAGCCCCACGACCGGCAGCTCGCTCACGAAGAAGCGCGGGAGTGGGAGCCAGGTGCCGGCGGGCTTCTCCGACCACACGACGAACTCCGGGAGCACATCCGCCGAGTGGAAGCGCGACCGAGGAGGCCGGGCAACCACGGCACGCTGCCCCCCGTCACAGGGGCTGCCCCGCCCATGGCAGCCCCTGCCTTGAGAAGAAGCACCACCGCGGCCGCCCAAAGCAATGCCGGCCCCCAAAGAAGTACGCTCGCGGCCCCGAGGAGCTACCGTCAGGGTCACAACATGCTTGCGGGGGCGGCCTCGCCCTCTCTTGGGTGGCGGCGAACCCGGCCCCTTCTTGGGGGCCTTCTCTTTCTCGGCGGCAGAGAACCTCCTCGTCGGCGCCATGGATGCTACGACAAGACGGGGAGGTGAAGAAGGAGAAGGACCGAGCAGCAAAAAGATGGAGATGAGTGCGGGGGGGCTCTGCCCTTCCCCTCATTTATAGCCGGAGGGAGGCCAACCGCCGGCCTCCACGACCCCACGCAATGATGGTTCTTCTCTGCATGCAACGGAGTCTCGTCAAGTCGAACGGTTATCGAGGCAGCGTGGGGAAGCGAAGACGCCCATGTCCCATCAATCGCCATGCGTCGACCAAGGCCGCAGGCAGTTAGGGCCCGCGGCGCTCCGCACTTGCCCCTTGGCTTCGCCTCGAAACCAAGTTCCAGCGCGCCTTGGGCCCGGGGGCTACTGTCGGCGTTCTGGGAATGGGGTACCCAGACTTGCCTGCCTACAGCCCATGACGTGGCTCCATCGACGGCCTGGTATGGCCCAGCTTTGGCGACAACAACTCAAGACCCTCACGAGGGGCCAAGCCTCGCGAGGCGGACGACACCAAGACCTCCACGAGGAGCGGCCTCCTCAGGCTGGCTCCTGAGGAGCGGAGACATCTATGCAAGCCTCACCTCGTGAGGTCCGGATGACATGAGCCATGACGACCAAGGCCAGGCGGGCGCTAGCGGGCGCAGTGTACCGGTTTCCTCTTCGGTGCTAAAGAGGCAAGCGCAGGCGCGGAGTCCCGAGGAATCAGCCAAAGGTTTCCATTCCCGTGCAACAAGACCAAGACCTCCAGGACGGCAGGACGGAGGTCATCACCGAGCCCACCACGGCGTCATGACCAGAGGCTTTTGCAGGCGAAGACTACTTTTGTCAGGATAGCATGTACTAGCTGTCTCCCTTCGAATTTGGCCGTTGTGGGATCCCTTACCGCCTTTCATTTGGGAAGAGGACCAAGGCCACTATAAATAGGACTTAGCCACCACCGTAGAGAGGGATCTGATCGACGGATCATTCAGACCACCCTCGCTCCACCAGCTTGCTCGAGCTCAAGGACACCTCTCCTCCTGAGGCTGTTCGCCATTGTACTAGTTCATCCTCAGCCCCTCGAGGCCAATCCACCACAAAGCAGGAGTAGGGTTTTACACCGCAAGGTGGCCCGAACCTGGGTAAACTGTTGTGTCTCTTTTCCTTACAGTTCGTTGAGCTAGGCCGTGAGATTAGCGAGTAGGCAGACTGGGGAGGACGAGTTCTTTGCACGCACCCCAGAGCTCGAACCTCTCAAGGGTTTGTGGAACCCGAAATCCGACACGCATCCTGCATTCATTCTCATCCGCATGAAGCTGCAGGTTCCTGCCGTGAACTTGGCTTTGACGAGGAGTTGAGAAGATTGCCCGGCACTGCGATCCCCGGCAAGCCAAACAGATAAGTTCTACCTCCTGTCCATTAGTGTTCTATAAGTTATAACTTGTGCATAAGAAAACCCCGCCACTCTTTTGAGACTTAGGTGCTCCCATCCCCGACTCGAACATTGCTTTGGATAGGATGGTCGTAGTGGCCTTTGGTAAAAAAGAAGTTGGCGGGGGGCTGACCCCTTTGCCTGTTGCCCGGTAGACACAGCTCTCCAGCAGACAGAAAAGGTGCTGGCAGGATAGCCTACCCGGGAAAACTCGTTTATTTACATTAAAGAGGCATCTCGCCTCTGCATGGACATACACATGCACGGGTTCCCGGCAAGGTTCATATTTTTCATTAATATGCTGATACAAGTACAAGCATTACAGAACACAAACATGGACTCGAGAGATTACATTATTTGAATTAAAATTTGGCAAGTGCCTATAGATTTAAGATTGAAAAAAGATAAGTGCCACGTAATGCCCTTTCTTGTCCCTCTCCTCCTAGGCACGGCCGTCGAAGGCGAGGAGGGCAAAAGGAGTGCCTGGGCGGGAGCCCAGCCCGCCCCCCTCGGGCTCCGGGAGAGGTAGCCCGACGGGAGCGGGAGCACCGGGGAACGCGTCGATGGAGAGCACGGCGGTGGCGACCCGTCGACCGCCACCACCAGGGCCAGCAGGACACGGCAAGGCTAATGGAGCTGCAGCCCGACAGGAAGCCTGCCGGGGTCCAGCTGGAGGACTGCTGGAGGAGCCCGGGAGCACCATCCCCACCTCTGCATCCAACTCCCCGGCAAATCGCGTTGCCGGGAAGGAGATGCAGATGCAGATGATGGTGCTACCGCCTAATGAAGATGGTGCGGGCGGCGATCAGCCGGAGTCAGAGTCGTCGCTCCCCCGCCCGCTAGCATCGTCATCTCCATCACTGTCCTCCTCGTCGCTTCCGCTCAAGGAGGAGCTTTCGTTGTCAGTCGAGCTCTCCGCGCAGCACCCTAAGCGACCTCCCGAGTGCCCGAAGATCTTGACGGAGAGCATGCCACTCTCCATTAATTTGAACTGGAGAACGTGCCCCTCCGAGAAGCCGTGGGCACGGGCGAAAGTCTTCCATCCACGGCGAAGGTATATGACGTGAGGGGCAGGGAAGTCAACATCAATCCACATGCTGCCGTTCCCACAGCCCCTCATGTGCAACCTCAGAGCGTGCGGTTGCTCGAGCTCCATCTCCCGCGCAAAGGGAGTTGGAAGGCGAAGATGACCACACAGGGGCTTGTACAGCCTAATGATGAACTCTCGAGGTTGGTCCCCGACGTGGCCTTCCATCGGGGGAGGAGCCGCCGGCGGGGGCGCAGCCAAGGCGCCGCCCCGCCCTCCTCCTCCTCGAGCACCACGGCAACCTCTACCTCGTCCCCTCCCTCCTCCCCTTGCGGCGGGTTCCGTCACCACAGGATCCGGAGGAGGAGGGATGCACTGTCGAGTAGAAGCCCTCGTCGCCGCCACTGGGGCACCGTCGCGCCCTCACCCTCTCACCATGGCTAGAAGGCAAAAGTTGCAGAGAAGAAGAAGAAGTGTGTGCAGAAAGGGGGACGAGGCAGGAGGCTGGCTCCTCATAGGGGAAATGGCCGCCCCGCTCCTCTAATACGGCCTCGCTGCACCCTCTAGAGCTCTGAGGATCAAGGCCGACCCTCTGCGCCAACCATCAGCGCTCGGTTTCTGGCCATGACACTCCTCCCCGTGCCCTCCACATCCACCACCTACCACACCCAATGCATGCGAAACACATGGCAGGTGCGTGCGAAATGGGAGGCAAGTGGGATGGCAGTTTCCGCCCTGTGATCGTGGGGCGAGGAGAACCCGCAGGCCACAATCAAAGTTCTTCCACAGCATTGCGCACAACGCGCGGAGAAACTGGAAACTGGCCCGGAATCAAGGCTAATGAAGAAGCAAAGAAGACCTCAAGAGACCAGCCTCTTCAGTGACCCCGCCTATGCACTTATTAGGCCCTACCCCGATGACGCTCGGCAGCGCGTTCGGGGCAGGCCCGAGGGCTTCTGTCGGTGCAACAAACCCTGGGTCTGTTGCCCAGACTGTGCACAGGCACGGGGACGAGATTGAAGCACCAACCCAAGTCAGAATTCAAGGGACTAAGAGGTTCAAAGGACTAACATGCAGATTAGAGGGACCAAGATCAAGCCAAAGAAGCAAGGCACCATCAGGAGAAGGGCCTCCTTTGCCGGGCAGGCGAGCTTGGCAAGGGGAGAGGCCACCCCTGGAAGACGACGTCCAAGACATCCCGGCAGGGCCTGCCGGGGCACACGGAGGCAAAACCAACTCACCAACTACTCCACCACGACCCACGTCATCAATCAGTGCGGTGTCGAACCGCGGAGTGACTAAGTGGCAGCCATTCACCACATGGCAGCCTCTCCGTACAGGAAACACCTGCAGATGACACCCGTCCTGCGACGTGTCAAGCGAACAGGCGTGGAGCTGGCGAGATAGCCCGGCAAGCCTTGCCGGGCAACCAACGATGTGACGTTAAGCGGTGCATTTAATGCGCCCTGTTAGCCCGCAGAGTTAGGTATGATAGCACTGTTTGCTATCTTATCAGTGCATAATGACTGCTTTGCCATTGTGGTGACCCCTTAATCTATAAAAGGAGGCCCATGGCAACCCTAGAGAGGGTTAGAAGGTTGGATAACTCAGACCCCCATACGCGCGTAGCCACTGCCGCCCTAAGGCAACCCTTGCCGGGCAAGTGTACTATGCTCCACCACCACCTTTCCACCATCAATCCACCAAAGCAGGAGTAGGGTTTTACGCCTCACGGCGGCCCAAACCTGGGTAAAAATGCCTGTGTGATCTCTGCCGTGCTGCCACACGCTCATCTGCTCTTTGTGCAACACGACGCCCCCCTGCCGAACCAGCAAGGGGCCTCCTGGTGCCGTAGGTGGCCGTGGTTTCCCACGACAAAATGAATACAAATTCGCTTTTCAGAACTCATTGATGCAGGATGCTGACGAGCACTACTTTAATGTAAGGCGACCGCATGATAGGACGATTGAATGTGTAAGAAAAAATTACAGCATTGCATATTCACAACTATGATATGTAAACTAAGCAAAAGGCATTTCAACTAATTAGAAGCAATGAAAGCTAGACACCATATGAAAGATGCAACGAATATCACTCTACCAAATTAAAACTGTCTCGTCATAAGTGCCATTTCAACAAATTAGAAGTAGTACAAGCTAGAAAAGAATGCGAGATATAACCTATATCACACTCCCAAGTTAAACGTGTCTTATGATAAGTGATTGTTGCAGGTTACACAACAGTAGTACTTTGATGTAAGAACATGGTGTGATAGACAGATATTGTATGTTCTAGAAACAGGAACACGTGTCTTATTCACAAGTATAATGTGTAAAGTAAGCAGATGGAATTCAACAAAATTAGAAGCAATACAAGCTAGACATCATACATAACATCCAACCACATATAACAGTGCCAAGTTAGATGGAGCACCTGTGATGGTGCACTAGGGGAGACGTGCTCATCATCAACACAGCTACGTTGAGTGCCTATGCATGTGTTGTCTTGCAAATCTTCTTGGGGGGTGGCGGAGTAGAATCTGTAGAGGCCCTCCGTTCGGAAGGAGCACCTTTATCCACTGCCTTGCTAATTTCCTTCTGCTTTATTGATTTTGAATTGTCAAGTAAAACCGACATGGAAACGCAATAAAATTCACTCTTCAGAACTCATTCATGCATGATACTGACAATCACTACTTTGATGTAAGGCAAACACATGATACTAGGATGGAATATGTACGAAAAACAGGACGGCATGTCATATTCACAACTATTTGTGTAAACTAAGCAGAAGCCATTTCAACAAATAAGAAGCAATGCAAGCTAGACAGCACATGAAAGATGCAACCAATATGACTCTGCCAAGTTAAAAGCGTCCCATCATAAATGGCGTTTCAACAAATTAGAAGTAGCGCATGCTATAAATCATATGAAAGATGCAACCAATATCACACTGCATATACTAAAGGTGTCTCGTCATATTGATTGATGCGGGATACAATAAAAACAGTAGTTTTATGTAAGGACATGCTTAATAGACAGATGTACTATGTACTAAAAACAGGAAGGCATGTCACATTAACAGGTATAATGTATAAACTAAGCAGAATAGCACATGCAATTTAACCAGATTGGAAGAATTACAATATAGACACCATATGCAACATTCAACCACATATCACGCTGCCAAGTTAGAGCAAGCACCTGCGATGGTGGTGTAGGGGAAATGCGGTCATCAACTACAGAGCTACGTTCACTATCTTCATCTAGCCTTGCTGTTTGTTGAGAATCATGTGGGGAGGCTGACACTGCATTTTTTTAAAGAGGATCTTTTCTCGCAGTAACCCACTGGGGTGACTGTCTCATCATAAGTGATTGATGAGGGATACACAAGAACATTAGTTTGATGTAAGAACATGGTTAATAGACAGATGTACTAGTATGTACCAAAAACAGGAAGGCATGTCATATTCAAAGGTATAATGTGTGAGCTAAGCAGATGCAATTTAACCAAATTGGAAGCAATACAAGCTAGACATCCGGCTGGAGCGGTGAGCATGATCATCGAGGACCTGAGAGCCTGGTGGGAGGCGGGCTGCTTCGCCACCATCGTGGCTTTTTAGTTGGCTTCCAGGTGATGCCTGTCTGTGCTGGGCTTGTCACTGGCTCGGCCAGTGCCCTGACTAGCTATTTGTCTTCTGGTGCTCCCGAGATGGTGGTTCATGTAAAAAATATCTTTCCTTATCTTAATAAAGATCAACTTCGGCCTTTCGAATACAAGCTAGACACCATATGCAACATGCAACCACATATGACACCGCGAAGTTAAAGCAAGCACCTGGGATGGTGGTTCATGGCGAGCGAGATCATCAACTCCAGAGCTACGTTTACCGTCTCCATCTGCTGACACTGCACCCTTTATAGCGCCCAAACGGGTCTTGCCTGCCCATGAAGAAAGCAGGAGCGACTTCTCTCTTTTATTTCGTGCTTCTCTCAACAGTTCGGCAAAGGCTGAAATACCCATGCATAAAAAAACAATAGTGAGAGTATGGGTGAAGTGTGTGCAGAACTAGTGCACTGTAAAAGTAGCAGATAGCAGGTGGCTGAAAAATAAATGACAGGAGACATATGATAGCTCTATAGCATTGCATGGCAAACAAAATTAGATTCTACTCCGTATGATTTTGTAATATATGAGCATAGGGATGGCTGGGAAATGCAGGTACTCCTCTAGCACACCACCACATGTGGTCCTATCAAAATAACAGTCGACTGAAAATAAATAGGAAGTCGATTTTTTTATGAACCGTCCGATCGACAAGGAACGGGCAGATGGCCTTCGTCTACCCCCCGCCAGTCACTATGGATGATCTTTCTTGAACCGCCAGCGACCACCAGCCCAGACCCCTGCCACCGCCGCCCCGCCCTCCCCTCGACCTCACACCACTGCCGTGCTTGGCAGCGCCCCCCGGCCATCCCTTTAAGCCCGGCCAACCTCCAGATTGGGCGCCAGCAGCTCCTAGGCCCCACACACCCCTAAGATAAACATCGAGGCGCTGCTTCCCCAGCGTAATAGCGGACTAGCGCCTGTTATGCCAGGGAATGCTTCCTTTAATTGGGAATCAACTGACCAGGATTTGAAATCCAGGGGGGCGACGGGCCTCTAGCTAAGGTGAAATAGTATATGAGGAGAAACCTTGTGCATCACGAGTTACGAGGAACATCTAGTATCAGGAAGAAGGTGTAGGAAGAAGTGGTCAACTAGTGTCTTCTGTGGGATGAATACCGTGCAAGCAAACACGTAAGATTTGCACGAATAAGGGAAGACGAGTACCATTTCCAATTGCCAGTGCTTTGTCCTCATGATATCACGGCGATGTTCTTTTTTTTACCGGGGGAACCGATGTTTTGGACGAGGGTGGAGCCTTGGATGAACCCATGGCAAAATTGTTGACTGTGTAGCGGTGGCCGTCTGTCGGCAGAGGGGAAGTTGATCCGAGGTGGCGAAGGACGGCGTAGCGGGAACAGCTCCGGTGCGGTGGACGGTGGCGACGTTGGAGCGGCAGCGGTGAGGCGCAGGACGGCGTGGTTGAACTGGCTCGGGTACGGCGCACGTCGGCGTCCTGGAGGCTGCTCGGCCTCGGCTTCAACTACTAGCCGTGGAGGGCGTTGCGGTTGCGGTGGACGACAACATCGGGGTATCGGCTCCGGCGTGATGGAGGAGGGCAGCGGTTGATGGGTGGGATGGGGTGGCGGACGGAGGACGTCGGGGTTTCGCGGTTGGTGGAGAGGTAGTTTTGGCGCCAACGGAGTACGAATGGGGAATCGGACGCGGGGGGGGGGGAGCTAAGGGGGAACCATGTTTCGGTCTGGGACGCGCTTGTTTTTTTTTCAATAGATGGGACACGCTTGTTTGAAATTTGGGGAAAGTACAAACTTTGCCCCCCTCTTAAATTTCGGACCTACTGCGGGTCGGGGGTAGGATGATAATCCCAGGTGTCCCAAATAGTGGGCGGGAGAGATTTCGGCCGAGCGAATGTGTGTTTAGGCAGCCGCGGTGTATGAATGTTTTTCGGAGGCGGTTGCGTGGCGTCTAGATGAAGATACAAACCTACCCCGGTTTAGACCTATAGACATTGGGCCAGTAGGCTTCACGGGTCAGAGTTAGAAAAGTAATTTCCTTCTACCAAACATTGGTCTCACGTGGTTTCGGGCGTGTAGAGGCTCTTTGGGTGCTTCGTTCGAAACTTTGAAACAGAAGCATTCACGTTTAGAGTACTCTTGAACTTTGAGGATTGACCTAAATAGACAACGTTAAATTTGACCTTGTATGTTTGAAAACCTCATTAAATTATGTGCTTATTTTTGAAATTTTGACTCTTGAAAATCCTATAACTACGATTATTTTGGAATGGACGAGGTAATTTTGAATCTATTTTGTACACGACTATATATTCTATTATGTACAAAAGCAGAGCAAAGATTGGTGCCCTCATAATTTAGGTATGATTTACAAATGCCATGATGTCGAATTCAAATAATTGAATGGACTCCATGTTGAATTCAAATTTTTGAAACCACCTTAAGTTGAATTCAAATGTATGATAGTTCATAGCTAGCTATTTATAATGCTCATTGTGTAACTTTTGTATGTATAATGTGCTTTACACACACAACATGAACTATACTCATGTTTATATTCGATTGCTAAAGCGATGCATTGTCTGGAGTTCGAAACACTAACTTTGTGGATCAATTATGTCGAATAATAACATAGACATGCTCAAATTCGATAGAATATAGATGTCTGATGGATCAATGACCGTTCCTTACGCGAATTGCAAATATCATGATCCCATCCTAATATTTGGATACAATTTATATTTTTAATCAATGTGTACATCAGTCTTTTACGTGTAGTTTCACTCTCCATAGGCCCCTCCTCACACACACGCTGACTTTCTCTCTCACACATACGCGCACATGGTGTATATCCATCGGTGGTCTCTCACACATGCTCACACACTCTCTCCCGAGGTGTCTTTCTCACAAACATGCTCACGATATAACCCTCCCTCCCTCTCGCAACCATTTACGATTGTTTTCACTAACATTTATCACAAGCACTCTTCCTCTCACAAGCGTACACATGCACAATACCCATCGACCCTTTCTATATACATAGACCTGCCTATGTGTCTCCTGCATGCACATTATCTTTAGGCCTGTCTCGCACGCATTGTCTCCACCTCTCTTCCTAATTCACGAGTATGATTCCAATAGAGCATTCTGTAGGATGCCCCTTAAAGTTAGGTTGGATGAATGGTAATATCAGAGATAAGGGGTTACCTTAGTCCGAGGACCTAGGGTTAAAAATCCTAGCCGGCTTTGCCAGTGGACACAGAGTCCTTCACGACTCTGGTATCTTTGTCTTGTATGACTAGTCCTCCATGGGTCATGGGCCGACCAATGTGGCACAGGATGGAATCGAACCAAGGGCCTCACCTCGGCCCACCGGACCTCACGCGGTGACACACCCTCTGCCCCCAGGTCTCGTTATCTTCTCACACCCACACATACCAACACAGACACCACACAAAATATTTTCTCCTCGTGCCTCTATCCCCTCCCCCCTTGCATACACACACTCAAGGGCATCTCTCACCATGACATCCTATTCGTCTCTCTCTCTAGACCTCTCTCATTTCTCGTGCTATCTCTCCGACGTCCCCCCCCCCCCCCCCCCCCCCCCGCCGGCCCCTCTATCCATGCCTCTGTCAAATATGTAATACATACACATACCTCTCTAGTCCCTGCCAAATACGTTAACTACACATTCACACATGTTACATCACGTACCCCATTGATCTAAAAAGCCCTCTCTTCACATTTATTTCGCATACAACATTCCTTTTGAATAAAACCACACAAAGTGTGGCCAAAAATTTATTTTAGAATTTCTACATATATACAACATTACAAAGTTATATGGAGGAGTATGAATGTTAATTTGCATTGCATGGTGCACCCAATGATATTTATTCCGCACTATGAATTTTTATATTTTTATACTATATATAAAGTTAGTCATAATAAAGAGAAACGAAGAGCATCTCTCTCTCCATCGCATACACCCCCTCTATGACCCTTTGACGTATGCACACAAACTATATCCAGGTCCTCTAAAAGTACGCCCCTAGCACATTCACGCATGTTTCATCTTTCTCTCGCGATACATACAGTGACGATCATTGTATTTGAAGCGAAAGCACGATACGTACATTGGACTTCAGAATCAACTCATTACGGTCACCATTTATGTTTTGTGGTTATTATACAGTCACGGGCTCACCGTACAGCTCTGTATTTGCTCAAGACACGACTAGTTGACCAGTTAAATGCTCCACGTGGCACCTCTAGTGTTGCATCACATTATCTCACTACCATTGGGCCCACCTGTCAGCGTGTATAAGAATGAAAGCAAATGATAAAAAAATATTGGATGGTGGTTCAAAGTCATGACCGCGGGCACATCGGACAAGGTGGCCTTGTATTGGTATGCTGAGCCGTCTGTTTTAACACACAGGAGCTGGTGTGGTGATTATACACACACGCACGCATGCACATGAACTGCACGCACCCAACACTCACACGAACACATGCAGCCACGCACACACACAACACTCATACATACACACACAGCCACGCAGGCACGCAACAGTCACATGCACACACGCATGCATGCACACACCACACGACCAACACACACTCTCACGCTCAAGTGTTCAACCTACACGTGCATGCGCATACATCAGGCCCTGACAGACACATACACAACCAGGTGGTTCCCACGCACGGTTTGCAGTCTTGTCGTGCCTGCGTAAATTTGTGTTTATCTTACCTTTTTCCTATGTGAACTGACAGGTGGGACCCACAAGGAATGTGGTCAATTTAACCAGTCAACATAGTGCCACACAGACTATTTGGCCAGTCAACAGAGTGCAATCCGATGCTGAACGGTGAGCAGGTGACAATATAATCACCGCAAAATGTATATAGTGGCAGTAATGAGCGTATTCTGTAGTCCGGTGACCGTATTATGCTTTTCGCTTGAAATATACTGACCGGCCGTGTATTTATCTCTTCTCTCGCTCTCTCTGTGTAGCCAAGTAGGCCAACGTGCCAGTGCCTAAATTGGCGCACGCCACCCAATTATTGCTGTACTGGTTTCGCAAGAGCGAACAAGCATTCATGTCTACTGTATGAACTATAGATATGAGTTACAAATGCTATGAAGACGAATACAAATATTTGAATCCACTTTATGCCCAATTTCTCTCTGTAGGCCCTCAAAAAGTACATCTCTACACGTTCTCGCATGTTACATCTAACAACTATGCAATACAGCACTACTACTACACTCTAACACAATAAATCATATGTGTTTTTAGTTTTACTAGATCTCATATTGTTACTTAATTTATTCAGTTTGCATACATTAAAATTGCCTTTGAAATGTATGGCTAGTATCATCTACCGCACGGGAAAAATCCCGCCCTTGCCTGTTTAATCGGGTTTGTATCGATGGATCATGCGAAACAGCAAAACTATAGTAGTACTACAGTACAAGTAACAGTTCACTGGGCCGCCGTGTCGTGTAGTCCTCCATCGTAAGAGTGGGGCGCTCGCTTTCATAAATGTTCTAGTCCCTTTCGCCGACATGTGGGACATCAAGCAACCGGGTCTATGTGCCATACCGAAATAACAGTGCAGAGCAGTAGGGGCCAGTCATGGCGCCGGCGTAGTAGTAATGAGCAATGAGGCGTCAAATCACAAAGCTGCACCTTTCCCGCAGTTAAGTTGGAGGGATGAAGTAATGCTAAAAAAAGAAGTTGGAGGGACGAAGCAACCATCATTTCACTCGTTGCTGAATCCGCTTCTCCTCATCCTCTTCAAGTTAACCACATATTGCTTTTGCCGTTGTTCTGCCTCATGTGGGACGCTGATTGGCTTGGTAAAGCACTGACACGTGGGACCTCATGTTAGCAAACCGCCGGGCCAACGTCCTCTAAAATAAGAAACCTCCCCCGTCTTCCGCGCGGCAAAATCACCTCCTTTTGACTAATCTTGATACTATAATTTTTTAGATCAATATAATCGAGATTTGTATAGATAGCACACAGGAGCAAAACCAAGTGGTACAGTAAAGGGCATCCACAATGTGTAGCCAAATGTGAAAATAGCTTTTGGCATCGATGGGAACCATTGTGGACGGTGCTGCCAAATCCAAAAAGATGGAACCGAAGCTCCCTAATTGATTGATTGAAGGAATAGAAAAATACAACCTATCTCCTCTTTCTCCCGTGCTTGGACGCATGTACAGTATAGAGCACAGAGTCTACTCCCCTGTCCGTTCTATCACAAATCACAAAGCAGTGAGGCATCAAATCACAAAGCACGGACGAAGCAACCATCATTTCACTCTTCGCTGACTCCGCTTCTCCATCATCTTCTTCGAGAAACCACCTTACCGCACTAAGCTGGACGGACGACGCTATTGTGTAGTACTAGTACATTTACGCGTCCTTTGGTTCAACGGACTTCCTGGATGCAAAGAAGGCGGTTGTCTCGGCTTGCAGGCGGCACTTGCGAATGACTTACCGTGGTCTCCCTCAATGGTGTTCTCCGTCGAACGCACTTCGCCAAACCACAACGTTCGAGACATCGTCGACGTCACCGCAATGGGGAAGGAAGTCAAATAGTTACTACCTCCATTTTTTTGTACACAAGGCCAGTATCAAAATTACAATTTGCAGAAGGCCACTAGGCAAAATTGATGGGGTTTGCCTCGTACTAGCAACCAAGGACATTAATATACCCTTGCATGCATGCGGAAGTGAGAAGGTTGGTTTGCATGGCACTGCATTAATCAAGCAATGAGGAGTGAGATGGTTAGCTCTTTGGGCGTTGGAGAAAAAAATATGCATTAATTGACACGTCAAACGAGGATTTGTATCGATCAATCCCGCGAAGGAAAACCCTGCCTTTCTTTTTTAACACAAGTAGTACGTATGTACTTGTATCCTGTTTGGGTCTAGGCCTTGCATTGCCATACTTCGCCACACATTTTTGCCAAGCTTGCCTAAAGTTTTCAAAATGAAAAGGTGGTACACTTGCGCACGGCTGTCGCGGTCGCACCGCACCCTCACACAGTCGCTCCTGCATGCCGCAAACCCAACCAAGGGAACGCACCCTCACTAACATGTGCTTCCGCATGTGATCAAACCAAACTCAGCCATCCTACCGCTGACACATAATTTTCGTTCATACAGTATGTTTATCCAACCGCATGTTGTGGAAGATCCATACGGCCCGTGCGGTGGTCTGTTGGGGAAGAAGAAGAGGTGAGGAAGAAGAAGGGTTAGGAGACGTAGGATATTCATCCAACCGCCTGAAATGGTCGACTGACCCAAATGATGAAAGTCAGGCGACTTGCATAAATATATGTTTTTACACAGCAAAAGATCCCTAAAAACAACAACATAAAGAAAAACTATCACTACTCGCAGAACGAGACGGCCTCGTCGTCCTTGGTTGCCGGCACGAACTAGCCATAGTTGCCGACGTGTGTCTCCGCACCGTGGTTGTCCTCGGCCTCCAGCTACTTGTTCACGCGAAGCGTGCGGGCACTCTGCACGGATGCGAGCACCGCCCAGTTCAAGTTCGAGACGTCCGGTTCCCCCTGCAGGAGGGCCTCGATGGCAGCGGCATCCACGCGCTCCGCGTTGAGTTGAGCCTCCGCTGCCTGGTTCAAGTCCAGGACGTCCGGTTCCGCCTGCAGGAGGGCCTCGATGGCAGCAACATCCGTGCGCTCCGCGTCAAGTTGAGCCTCCGCCGCCCGGTTCACATCCACGACATCTGGTTCCGCCTGCAGGAGGGCCTTGATGGCAGCAGCATCCGCGCGCTCCGTGTCGAGTTGAGCCTCTGCCTCCCGGGCCTCCTTTAGGATTGCCAGGTTGAACCGCTTGTCCGCCTGCACCATGCGGGACCCGGACACCGGCACAAAGTCGACGTCCATTGTCTCATACGCATCGGGGGCCTTCTGCACCGCGACCTCTGCCATGAACATTGGATCGACTTCCTTCTCCTCGGAGCTTGGCTCCAGAGAACTCGGGGATTGGCCCGCCGCAAAGCGAGCTTGGGAATGGAGGTCTGTTGCACCGACCGCCGCCGCGATTTCTGTGCGACGCTCTGGTGTCAGCATCTTGTAGTATGTGATCTTGCGGCGCACCATGGCTTTCTGGCGAACTAGGGGACGGTTGATGCGGGCTAGGGGATCGAAAGGTGGGGGAATGGGCTGGAGAGGAGGTTTGGTTTTGGGGCAGTGGTGACCGGCCGGCAAGTAGCTGGCGTAGGCCGAGTAGCGAAGGTTCTGGTGTGAATAGTGGTTCCGATGATGACCGGTCAATCGGTTTTGACTGTGCGGAGTTCGCAAAGCCGGACGACTGGAGCCTGGAGAGTTGTGGGGTGGGATGGGACCAAAGTTTCAGAGTTTCACATGGCAGACGTCCGGACCTTCCCACCGTTCCTGTCGACGACGAGGCGGTGGCTTCGTAAATCTCAAGGTGACTAGCAAGATGCCCGTGCATTGCACGAAACATCAGGATGCATTTTTTATGATATCTCAAGAATTTCATCGAAAAATGGTATCTCGAGAATTTCATCGAAGAAATGATATCTCGAGAAAGATAAGAGATAAGGTGAGGAGGAGTGGGGCGCTGTGGTGATTGGTGGTCGGACTTAGCGGAGGCATGGGGATGGACGACGCTGGCAGCAGGCACCATGCCACATTGTTCTAGAGGCTTTCTTTTTTAATTACTCAAGAATGAAGTTGTGGGAGATAAGGATGAACGATAGAGGTGCGGGTATCCTTTTGCAAAATTGCCATAGTTTGCTTCCTATCCGTCAAATATAGATCGGACGGTCTATATTGCAAGATGGCAAGCACACCATCATCACCGAGAGTAGAGATAATAGTAGAGATAGAGGTATAACAGCTCAGTCTCTCGAAGGTGCTCACAGGGGTAGGGTGTGCGTGTGTGCGTTCATAGGGGTGAGTGTATGCGCACATGTATGAGCGCTTGCGTCTGTACTATGTTAAAAAAAAGGAGTACTCGAAGTATGCAAGTTCATACATCACTCTTGTCATGTTCGCGTTATACCCCGGGACGCTGGACCCTCCACGTCGCTCACCGAATGGAACGCGCTTCATCTTGCGTTTTTGCTCGCTTGTGGGACCGCAGTTGAGAGCAAACCGACGTCCCCCCTCCCCCGCCCGCGTCATTTATACTACTAGAAGAGAGAGAGGTCGGCCGAGTGTTACTAGTACTCCCTCCGTTTTATGCGGAGTAAATAAAAACGGAGGGAGTATACTACTAGTACTATGAGCACTGCATACTCTACTGCAAATGTTGTCAGTACTCCACTAGTACTACTACTTCTACTACTATTGGACAGGGAGCTTAAAAAGTTACTATTGGACTGGCTATACGTGGCGAAATCCTAGTAGGAAGAGCATGCGCGAGAACAAGCACATTCACATGTTTGAAAACAAATTGGAAACCATCTCTGTTTGAATACAAATCTAGGAGTACGTACGAATCTAACAATATTGATTGGGCGTTGTTGAATGTTGATACTTTTTTCTGTAAGTTTGATCAAAGTAGAGGTACTTTGACTACACATAAAACTTATATGTAAACTAGAAAGGATCGGAGGGAGTATATTGTACGTTCAAAAGCGAAACGAACATTGAATACCCTTTATATATGATTTGCTGATGCTATGGCCACAGGTTCAAAATTTTGAATCCGCCTTAGGTATCACACATGCACCCACTCGTTCTCTCTCGCTTTCATCTCGAGGTCCGGAGATCGATTGAAACAGGACTAGGGTGGGTACAGTATGTTCGTTTTGCTTTTGAATGTACAATATACTCCCTCCGATCCACACAGACCCCCCTCCTGTCATTTCTATCATAGAAACACACCAAACCTTTATCTCCTTGCACGACACGCACTTGATCTCTCAACATCAATCGATCTCGCCAACATGTGTCGGGGCATGAACCGAATGGGATGTCAAAACTAAGATGGGAAGCGACACGTAGTGGAGGCAAAGTGAAATCAATCGATCTCGTCAAGATGTGTCGAGGCATGAACCAAATGGGATGTCAAAACTAAGATGGGAAGCGACATGTAGTGGAGGCAAAGTGAAACTTTAAACGAACTGTTTATCTGTATGCATGTCAGACAAATTACAACATTGGTAATACAAGCATGGTCTAGGCCCACATGCGAATGATACTCGGCGGAATGTTCAAATGAGGCATGCGGGAGGATGGACTCGTGTAACATCCCAAATTTTTAATATGGAATGTTATACATAGATCATTCACTGCATATCATATTTTATTGCATTTCGTTTTGCGATCCTCGAAAATTCTAAGCAACTCAAGGACCCACGGAGAGAGTTGGGGATTTCACCGTTTTCATATTTGAATTTTCTCAAATATTGAAACAGGGATCAATTTGGTTTAACTATTTTTCTCTCCGAAAATATTTCATATTAAAAATATATGAGAGGAGATAATATGACTTCTCCAAAATAAATGGAATATTGGAGGAAAAATATTAAAATCAAATAAATATTTTATTTGGATCTTATTGCAATTTTATTTGGACTTAGAAAAATATGCATTTTTCAAAATTGCATTAGAGTCCCAAATAAATGTTTACCTTGTCCGGGAGATTTTTAGAGGACGGGGAAAATTTATTTCGGGAATTTTGGAGTCCGTTTAGTATTTCTTCTATTTGTTTTTCTGCGCGGAATTATAAAAAAAAAAAAAAACTCCGCCGGACCGAACTGGGCCGAAGCCCAGCCGGCCCAGCCGCCCCGCGCCGCCTTCCCGTCCCGTGCCGGAGACGGACTCCGCCGGAGGAGTCCGCCGCCGCCGCGCCTCCGCCCGTCGCCCCTCGGCCCAAGCCGCCCCCTCCCCCTTAAATAGCCGCGCCCCCCCTGGAGCCCCAAGCGCTCGCCGCCGCCTGCCCTCGCCGCGCGCCTGCCCTCGCCGCGCCCGCTGCCCTCGCGCCGCCAGCCGCCGCCGCTCGCCGCCGCTGCCGCCGCTGCCGGACGCGCATCGCCGCATCGCGCCGCCGCGCCGCGCCTCCGCCCGTCGCCTCGCCGCCGCCGCTGCCCGCCGGAGCCCCGCCGGAGGTAGCCGCCGCCCCTCGGTTTTCGCGAGAAAACCGATCGGTTTTGTTTTAAACCCTAGATCTAGGTTCGGTTTTTTTTAAATACCGGTTTATTCTTTTTTAGATCGGTTTTCCGTCGGTTTAGTTATTTAGCGGACGTTCGTCCGTACGTTCGTTTTAACGAACGGTTTTCACCGTTTAAACCGCAGACAGCGAACGTTCGTTCGTAGCCTGTTCGTTAGTTTTCTTTTTCTCGGATTTCCGCGATTATTTTCGATCGCGATTTTTGATCCGATTTTCGTTTAGTATAACTTTTCGCGGTTTGTCGGAATCAGGCGATTCAAGCGCCTAGATCTTCGCTCCGAAGCCCTCTTTCTGTTAACCAACTAAACAAGTTTTTGCTACTGTAAAATTTGACTTAGTCCAGATTAGTAATCGAAGCTTGTTTCTTTCGCAGTTTGAGTTTCGTTGCTCCGTTTGATTTGATTTTTGCAAACCGGAGTTCTTCAGTTGAACTTCTGGTTAGGTCTTCTCTTGGATTTTACCCGTGCATCTGCTTGATTGCTATGTATGCTATTGTTGTTGCGATAGAATTCCCGGAGTGCGAAGCGTGCTACTACGGAGTCCCTAGGATTTGCAGATCGTCAGCAAGGCAAGTAACACATTGATCATTACTTCTCGTACCCAGTTTTTATGCATTAGTTTCGACCCTCAAACATTGCCATGTTAGGATGTGAAAATCTGTGGGTACTGGAGAAGTAGATGATGATGGGTAGAACCTATTGCCCTTTTTATTATAAAACCCTTGGGAGTTACTTCCACGCTATGATTTATGTTGCCATGCTATGCTCGTAGACGTGGATTGGGTTTTGAGTGTATCCATGACAGAGTGTGAGATTTTAATTAATGGTTCAACTTAAGGTGGCAACTTTAATACACATCTGGGTGGATTGCTTGTTTGGGCACCTGGGGATATACCAGTGTTGTCCTAGGAGATCCCGGGGATATACCGGGTGATCCTCCTATGGTTCGCCACCCAGGCTCAAAGGGATCATAAGATTATTCATGCTAGAAACGTCGTGTGCAGCCACAAGCTATTATGGGCTCTAGCATAGTTGAGTAGTGTACATGACCTCTTTCAGTGGTAGGCTAGCAGATGTAGGGAAAGTAGGTTGTAACTGTCTACCAGAGTAAAGAGATAAATGTTTCTGAAAGACTGTGTCTCGGTCATCCGTTTCTCAAACACCATGTAGTGCGAGAAATCCAACAGGAGGAGATCGAGTCTTGTGGGGGGGAAAAGTGCACAAACCTCTGCAGAGTGTAACAAACTAATCATGATTAGCCGTTGTCCCAAGTTATGGACATCTTGAGTATCTGGTTCTTGGATCATCATATTGAATCCATCACTCTAAATTAATTTGTTGGGATTAATGATACTTTTAATTGGGATTGAGAGGGGATTACCTTCCAATGTTCAACAACCACCATGATAGTTAAATAAAAATATTCCTTTGTTGTAGGAAAAAATTGGCTTTTTCGCAAAACAGTATAACCTAGAGCTTCTCCACGGCCAAATATGCATGTAGTATTAGCAATTAATCTGTTCATTGCTCTACTGTGTTATATTGCCAGCATATTCATGTGCTGACCCGTTCGGGCTGCAACGTATCATGTTGCAGACTTTTCAGACGCAAGAGTAAGGTGTGCTAGGTCGTTGTCGCACTCGCTATGCCGTTGGAGTTGATGGACTCACTTACCTTCCAGCCTTCGCTGTGATTCTTATTTAGATGGCAAAGCCATATTTATTGTAATCAGTTCCTTTGAGACATTCGATGTAATAAGTGTGTGATTGCAACTCTGTTATAAATCCTTCGAGTACTGTGTGTGTCAGCATTACCGATCCAGGGATGACACTTGAACACAGAGATCGATCCATTCGGGTCGGGTCGCTACAGAGATGGTATCAGAGCACACGCTGAATGTAGGACACGACCACTAAGAAAAGCATAGGACACTCTTCTCTACTCATTTCTGACTTCTCTCCATATCTTCTATTCTCTAGGATGGCAGACTCAAGGAACAAGTTTACACAACCGGATGAAGACACACCTTTGGACGACACTTGAAAGGAAGTCAACTAGTACCTGAACATCGGAAACCAAGCTTCACCGGGACCTACACCGCCACTGTACCAGAAGAGGAGCGTGGATGATTGAGTTCAAATTCCAGGAAGGACATTCACGCCAGTTACGGAGCCCATAGAGTTTTCCTTTGATGCACCAACCTGGAGTAGGAAAGAGCATGGCAGCCCAAATCGCCATGGGACGCATCGGCGAAGTGTATCACAAGGATTAAGGACACGATCTACCAGTTATGTGGGCGCCGAGATGAGCAATGGAGATGATCAGCACCCGGAGGGACAGGCCCATTGCAGCTTTCATCCAGGAGTTAAAACCAGCACATTCGTCGACAGGAGAACCAGATGTGTGCAAGCATGATAGATTTGAAGAAAGTGATGACCAGGAACATGGAGCTAGAAGAGGAAATCAAGTCTACACGCGACGGATACGAGGAGGAAATCGCAATACTAGTGGAAAAGAATGACGACTCATGACAAGGAAGCTAGGAGTATTCATGGGAGACCCGCGCCCCGGAGAAGAAGAGAAGCGAACCCTGAGGAAAATTCGACTGAAGACTACATCATCATCGACGACACCAAACCGACCCCGAAGTAGCGATGTATGATTATGAAGACGAAGCTGGAGCGGATATCATGGAGTCTTCAACGATCAAAATTTCTAGGACCACCATATTATCATTAGTATTTTCCCATGTTAATAGTAATAGTCGAGCACTTTTGTAACGGTAAGTTAGATCGATGTATGCTCTTGCTTGAATTGAGTGGTGTGTATGAATGTTGTTTGTCTCATGTGCATATGGGTAGTGCTTCTCACTAGACCTTACTCTATTCTAATCTCTTCCCTTAAACCCATCAGATGCCCTCGCGAGACGCGACACCGGATTTGGTTTCCCACCGGAAGCTCAACCAGTTGATTTCAACAGACAGAATACCCTGATGCAGCTACTAGTTCAGAACCAAGGCAACAACAACAACAACAACCCACCGCCACCACCACCAGTTGACAACTTAGCCCGTTTTCTGAGGTTGCAGCCGCCGGTGTTTTCCAGTAGCACCGAGCCAATAGTTGCGGATGACTGGCTACGCAGGATTGGAAGGGAGTTGACCACCGCAGGATGCACAGACGCTGAGAAGGTGCGTTTTGCCGCACATCAATTGGATGGACCCGCAGCCTCATGGTGGGAAAATTACACAGCCACATTCCCTACAGCCAATGTCACTTGGGATCAGTTTCAGCAAGCTTTCCGCACTGCACATGTCTCAGCAGGAGCTATGAGCATGAAGAAGCGTGAGTTTCGCAACTTACGCCAGGGAAACCGTACCGTGGGGCAGTACGTGGATGAGTTCAGTAAATTAGCTCGCTATGCCCCGGATGATGTGGCCACTGATGCCGCGAAGCAGGAGAAGTTTATGGAAGGGTTGAATGATGAGCTGAGTATGCAGTTGATGGTGGCAACATTCAACAACTACCAGGAGTTGGTAGACAAAGCTCTTATGATTGAAGGGAAGCAGGAGCAGATTGATAGCCGCAAGAGGAAGTATGGACAAGGGAAGTTCAACTCAGGAGCTCAGCAGAAGCCCCGGTTCACCCCGAACTCGGGAGGGCTTGTTCATAACCATGGAGGTCATAACCACAATGGAGGAAGTTCACACAACCATAATGGCCACAAGAATGGAAATGGACTTGGAGCAGGCAGTAATCAGAACCGCTCTAACCCAGCCACACCTGCCAAGAAGGATCAAAGCCACGTTACCTGTTTCAAGTGCGGGAAGACTGGACATTATGCCAACAAATGTCCAGAATTGAAGAACGGCAATGGTAATGGAAGCGCTGGAAAGAAGCCCAATCCATTCAACCGAGGACAAGTGAACCACGTGAACGTGGAGGAGGTTGAGGAGCAGCCTGATGCAGTTATCGGTAAGTTTTTGGTTAAGTCTTTTATTGCAATTGTTCTTTTCGATACTGGTGCATCGCATTCATACATATCAAGGGGATTCGTGGATAAGTATAAGTTGCCCACTAAGGTACTTAGGACACCCATGTTAGTAAGATCACCCGGTGCGGAGTATATGGCAAGACAAGGATGTTTTCAGATGCCATTGATCATTGGAAGTCATGTTTTCCCCTCAGACCTGATAGTTTTGAAGTCACAAGGATTGGATGTGATACTAGGCATGGATTGGCTATCGATGTATGGGAATATCTGGCAATATAACACATAGTAGCAATGAACAGTTTTGCTAATACTACATGCATATTTGGCCGGTGGAGAAGCTCTAGGGTTATACTGTTTTGCGAAAAGCCAATTTTTTTCCCTACAACAAAGGAATATATTTTATTTAACTATCATGGTTGTTGTTGAACATTGAGAAGTAAATCCCCCTCATCCCATAAAATTAATCATTACCCAACATTATTTAGAGTGATGGATTCAATATGATGATCCAAGAACCAGTACTCAAGATGTCCATAACCGACACGGCTAATCATGATTAGTTTGTACTCTGCAGAGGTTTGTGCACTTTTCCCCACAAGACTCGATCTCCTCCGTTGGATTTCTCGCACTACATGGTGTTTGAGAAACGGATGACCGAGACACAGTCTTTCAGAAACATTTACTCTTTACTCTGGGTAACAGTTACACCTACTTTCCCCTATCTCGCTAGCCTACCACTGAAAGAGGTCATTGTACATACTCAACTATGCTAGAGCCCATAATAGCTTGTGGCTGCACACGGAAGTTTTCTGATGAATAATCTTATGATCCCTTTACCCTGGGTGGCACCATAGGAGGATCACACGGTTATCCCCGGATCTCCTAGGACAACACATGGTATATCCCCAGGTGCCCAAACAAGCAATCCACCCATGATGTTATTAAAGTTGCCACCTTAAGTTTGAACCTTAATTAAATCTCACATCTGTCATGGATACCCTCAACCCAATCCACGTCTACGAGCATAGCATGGCACATAAGCATAGCGTGGAAGTACCTCCCAAGGTTGTTTATAATAAAAAGGGCAATAGGTTCTACCTCATCATCTACTCCCAGTACCCACAAGTTAATCACTCCTAATCATGCAATGTTTGAGGTCAAACTATGCATAAAAACTGGGTAACGGGAAGTATGATCATGTGTTTCTTGCCTTGCTGACGATCTGCAAATCCTAGGACTCGTAGTAGCACCTTCGCCACTCCGGGAATTCTATCGCACAAACAATAGCATACATAAGCAATCAAGCGAAGATGCACGGGTAAAATCCAAATGAGAAGACCACCAAAGTTCAACTGAAGAACTCCGGTTTGCAAAAAGAATCAAATCAAACGGAGCAACGAAACTCAAACTGCGAAGAAACAAGCTTCGATTACTAATCTGACTAAAGTCAATTTTACAGTAAGCAAAACTTGTTTAAGTTGGTTAAACAGAAAGAGGGCTTCGGACGAAGATCTAGGCGCTTGAATCGCCTGTTCCGACAAACGAGCGAAAAGTTTACTAAAACGAAAATCGGATCAGAATCGCGATCGAAAATAATCACGGAAAATCCGAGAAAAAGAAAACTAACGAACAGGCTAACGAACGAACGTTCGCTGTCTGCGGTTAAACGGTGAAAACCGTTCGTTAAAACGAACGTACGGACAACGTCCGCTAAATAACTAAACCGACGGAAAACCGATCTAAAAAGAATAAACCGGTATTTAAAAAAAACCGAACCTAGATCTAGGGTTTAAACAAAACCGATCGGTTTTCCTCGCAAAACGAGGGCGGCGGCGGCTACCTCCGGCGGGAGCTCCGGCTGGCAGCAGCGGGGCGAGGCGACGGGGCGAGGCGCGGCGCGGCGGCGCGATGCGGCGGCGGCGGCGTCCGGCAGCGCGGCGAGCGGCGGCGGCTGCGCGGCGAGGGCAGGCGCGCGGCGAGCGGCTTGGGGCTCCAGGGGGGCGGCTATTTAAGGGGGGAGGGGGCGGCTTGGGCGAGGGGGCGACGGGGCGAGGCGCGGCGCGGCGGACTCCTCCGGCGGAGTCCGTCTCCGGCACGGGACGGAAGGCGGCGCGGGGCGGCTGGGCCGGGCTGGCGGGCTTCGGCCCAGTTCGGTCCGGCGGAGTTTTTTTTTTTATATAATTCCGCGCAGAAAAACAAATAGAAATACTAACGACTCCAAAATTCCCGAAATAAATTTTCCCCCCCCTCTAAAATCTCCCGGACAAGGTAAACATTTATTTGGGACTCTAATGCAATTTTGAAAAATGCATATTTTTCTAATCCAAATAAAATTGCAATAAGATCCAATAAAATATTTATTTGATTTTAATATTTTTCCTCCAATATTCCATTTATTTTGGAGAAGTCATATTATCTCCTCTCATATATTTTTAATATGAAATATTTTCGAGAGAAAAAATAGTTAAACCAAATTGATCCCTGTTTCAATATTTGAGAAAATTCAAATATGAAACGGTGAAATCCCCAACTCTCTCCGTGGGTCCTTGAGTTGCTTAGAATTTTCGAGGATCCAAAACGAAATGCAATAAAATATGATATGCATTGAATGATCTATGTATAACTTCCATATTAAAAATTTGGGATGTTACAAACCTACCCCCCTTAAGATGAATCTCGCCCTCGAGATTCGGGTTGGCTAGAAAAACATGTGTGGTGGTCCTTCCGGAGGTCTTCTTCGCGCTCCCAGTAGCTTCCTCCTCGGCATGATGACTCCACTGAACTTTGCAAAACTGATAACTTTGTTGCGTGTAACTCGGCTGGCAACTCGGAAATCTTGACGGGTTCTCCTCGTAGGTTAGATCACTATCCAATTGAATTGCTTCTAGGGGCACTGTATCTCTTGAGAAATATCAGCCATCTCCGCATGGCACTTCTTCAACTGGGAAACGTGAAACCCATCATGAACTTCTGACAGTCCTCCGGGCAATTCCAACTTGTAGGCAACTTCACCCATACGTTCCAATACTCGGTATGGTCCTACAAACCTCGGGGCTAGCTTTCCTTTAACTCCAAAACGTTTCACTCCTCGTAAGGGTGATACTCGTAGATATGCTCGTCTCCACTTCATAGGTTACCTCCTTGCGTTTTGGGTCGCATAACTCTTCTGTCTGGACTGGGCTACTTTCAGTCTATCTCGAATCAGCTTAACCTTCTCTTCGGATTCCTAATCAAATCCGGTCCAAACAACTGACGGTCTCCAACTTCATCCCACATCAACGGTGTTCTGCACACCTCCTTCCATACAAAGCCTCGAAAGGTGCCATCTTCAAACTGGCTTGGTAGCTTTGTTGTATGAAACTCCGCGTAGGGCAAATTGTCATCCCAACTAATCCATAATCTAGCGCACAAGCTCTTACATGTCCTCCAGAATCTGATTGACTCTCTCGTGTCTGTCCATCTGTCTGCGGATGAAAAGCTGTACTAAACTCTAGCCTGGTTCCCAATGTCGGTGTAGTTGCGCCAAAACTTTGAAGTAACTGGGTTCCTCTTCTGATACGATGGTCCTCGGAACTCCGTGCAGACATACGATCCTGGTCATATATATCTTGGCCAACTTCGCACTCGTATATGTGTTTTCACTGGAATAAGTGAGCTACTTTGGTCAACCGATCCACTACTCTACCCAGATAGAATCATATCCTGATCGGGTCCTGGGTAATCCTGTGATGAAATCCATGCCAAGCTTATCCCACTTCCATTCGGGTATTGGCATAGGCTGTAGCAATCCTGCGGGCTTCTGATGCTCTGCCTTCACTCTCTGACATACATCACATACGGCCCCATACTCAGCAATATCCCTCTTCATACCCTCCACCAGAAACGCTCTTTAAGTCCAAATACCATCTTGGTGTTTCCGGGTGTATCGATTATGGCGAGTCATGAGCCTCCTGTAGTATCAACTTCCTGATCTCGCATTATTGGGTACATACACCGGTCCTCAAACCATAAGGTGTCGCGCTCATCTTCACGAAAACCTTTGGTTTTCCTTTGCGCATTCTTCCTTATCTCGGCAATTTCTTGTTCATCTTTCTGAGCTTCTCATCCTTTCCAATAATGTTGACTGAACTTCCATAACTGCGACAAAACCTCTAGGGACTATCCCCAAAACGAAACTCCCTGAGATCTTCGGATAACCCCTTTGGTAAACCTCCGCTTTGAGGGTATTGACATAACTTTTCCGCTCAAAGCGTCTGCTACGACATTGGCCTTTCCTGGATGATAATGCAACTTCATATCAAACTTTTATAAGTTCCAACCATCTCCTCTGCCTGAGGTTCAGCTCCTTCTGAGTGAAAATATACTTCAAGCTCTTGTGATCCGTGTACACATCACAACGATTCCCAATAAGAAAATGTCTCCAAGTCTTAAGTGCATGAACTACAGCTGCTAACTCCAAGTCATGCGTGGCATAATTCAACCATGCGGCCGAAGCTGACGTGAGGCATATGAAACAACTCTTCCCCTGCATAGTACTCTCTCCTCCCAGTCCTAAGCGGAGAGCATCGCAATACACTTGGAAATCCTTGCGTATATCTGGCAGAATCAGAACTGGGGCTGTAACCAAACGTTTCTTCAGTTCCTGAAAACTTGCCTCACATTCATCTGTCCTTGAATTTAACTTAGTGTCCTTCTTCAGTAACTCCGTCATAGGCTTCGCAATCTTAGAAAAATTCTCGATAAATCTCCGATAATATCCTGCAAGTCCAAGAAAACTGCGGATCTCCCCTACTGAGTGGGGTGCCAACCACTCATGACAGACTGAACCTTAGTGGGGTCTACTGCTATACCTTCGCCCGATATAACATGTCCAAGAAATCCAACTTCCTTAACCAAAAACTCACATTTGCTGAACTTGGCATACAACTGATTTTCCCTGAGCTTCTCGAGAACTAAACGCAGATGCTCCTGTGCTCCTCTTCATTCTTTGAGTATACCAAGATACATCAATGAACACCACGACAAACTTTCCAGAACTCCATGAACACCTTGTTCATCATACTCATGAAATAGCAGGGGCATTGTCAATCCAAATGACATAACTGTGTACTCATATAGCCCATACCGGGTGGTGAAGGCTGTCTTAGGTATATCCTGTTCTCGGATCTTCAGCTGTGATACCCTGATCTCGATCGATCTTGGAGAACACTTTAGCTCCTTGTAACTGATCAAACAAATCATTAATCATTGGCAGTGGGTACTTGTTCTTAATCGTCACTTCATTCAATGCGGCGATAATCAACAACCATTCTCAAAGATCCATCCTTCTTCTCAACTAAGAGCACTGGGGCTCCCCACGGTGATGAACTTCGTCGAATGTAACCTTTCTCCAATAATTCCTTGATCTGCTCTTAATCTCCTCCAGATCATTTCGGGCATCCGGTATGGTCTCTTTGATATTGGTCCGGTGCCTGGCAACAACTCTATCAAGATTCAATGTCTCATCCGGCGGCATGCCTGGTAACTCCTCTGGAAATACATCCGGGAAATCTTTCACAATAGGCACCTCCTCCTGAACACCTCCCGTGAGAGAATTTACTTGGCTCCTTCTAGGCACATGCCTAGATACATACTTGATCCTTTCCCTCCGGGGTGTAAGCGAAATCGACCTTACTCGCACAATCGATGCTTGCCTCC